>JARBWK010000003.1:203955158-203969282 GCA_030556195.1 Anolis apletophallus
AGAACATAAGAACATAAGAAGAGCCATGCTGAATCGGACCTCAGCCCATCTAGTCCAGCATTCTGTATCACACAGTGGCCCCCAGTTGTACACGGGGATCTCGAGCAGAAGGGAGGGCAAAACCTGACCTGCTCCCGACCCCCCCACAACCAGTACCCAGGAAATCCTGCCTACCTCAACCAACTCCGAGGTGGCACTTGAATGTCCTTTTCAGTAACTACCGATACACTTGGTATCCATGAATCTGTCTAATCCTGCCTTTGAAGCTGTTCAGGCTGACAGCTGTCACAACCTCTTCTGGAAGTGAGTTCCATAACCCAATGACCCTCTGGGTGAAGAAATATTTCCCTTTATTAGTCTAATTTTCCTACCTTGGAGCTTCAGGGGTGCCCTCTAGTCCTAGTGTTTTGTGACAAAGAAAACATTTTTTTTATTCACCTTTTCTATCCCATGCATGATTTTATACACTTCGATCAAGTCACCTCTTAAACGCCGTCTTTCAAGGCTGAAAGACCAAGGCGTTGCAACCTGGTTTCATAAGGAGCCGCTCCATCCCTTGGATCATTCTTGTTGCCCTTTTCTGTACCTTTTCCAGTTCCGTTATATCCTTCTTAAGGTGCGGAGACCAGAATTGTGTACACAGTACTCCAAATGTGGCCTTACCATAGATTTGTAGAGGTAATACAACATTTGCTGACCTATTTTCGATTCCCTTCCTGATCATGCCAAGCATAGAATTTGCTTTTTCACTGCTGCAGCGCACTGGGTTGACATCTTCATTGAGCTGTCCACCAAGACCCCAAGATCCCTTTCCTGGTTTGTCTCCGGAAAGCTTTGACCCATCAGTTGATAAGTGTAGTTGGGGTTCTTTGCCCCGATGTGCATGACTTTACACTTGTTTAGGTTAAAATGCATTTGCCACTTTGTTGCCCATTCACTCAATTTCGAGAGATCTTTCTGGAGCTCTTTACAATCAGTTTCATTTTTAACTACCCTGAACAATTTAGTGTCGTCTGCAAACTTTGCTACCTCAGAATTCACTCCTACATCCAGATCATTAATGAATAAATTAAAAATAACGGACCCAAAACTGAACCAGGGTACGCCACTTCCCACCTCTTTCCACCCAGAGAAGTGTCCATTTATTACCACCCTTTGTTTCCTACAGTTTAGCCAGGTTCCAATCCAGGACAAGACCTGTCCCCTGATTCCATGGCTGAAGAGCTTATTTAGGAGCCTTTGGTGAGGGACTTTGTCAAAAGCCTTTTTGAAAGTCAAGGTAAACAATATCAATTGGGTCCCCTTTATCTATGTGTTTATTTACACCCTCAAGAATTCTAACAAGTTAGTAAGACATGATTTGCCTTTGCAGAAACCATGTTGATTTTCTTTCAGCAATGCCTGTTCTTCTATGTGCCTAGTAATTTTTTTCTTTAATAATGGTTTCCATCATTTTGCCTGGAACTGAGGTTAAACTGACTGGTCTATAATTTCCTGGATCACCTCTGGATCCTTTCTTGAAGATCGGTGTTACATTTGCCTCCCTCCAGTCCTCGGGTACAGTGCCTGATCTTAGAGAAAGGTTATATATCTTAGCTAGAAGTTCAGCAATTTCACACTTGAGTTCCTTAAGAACTCTGGGGTGGATACCGTCTGGACCTGGTGATTTGTTGACATTTAGTTTAGTAAGGCATATGAGAACATCCTCCTTGTTTATCTCTATCTGTTTTAATTCTTTTAATTCCCTCCCTGAAAAAACTGACTCGGCTGAAGGCATATGTTGTCTGTCCTCCTGTGTAAGCGGAGGCAAAGAAGTCATTTAGCCGCTCAGCAATCTCTTTGTCTTCGCTGATTTTCCCTTTCTGACCATTGTCGTCGAGTGGCCCAACTGCTTTTCTAGTTGGGTTCCTGCTTCTGATGTACTTAAAGAAGTTTTGTTGTTTTTTTAATATTCTTTGCTATGTGTGCCTCAAAATCTCTCTTGGCTTTCCTGACTGTTGCTTTGCATTTAGTTTGCCAGAGCTTGTGTTCCTTTCTGTTCTCCTCGGTAGGAAGAGCCTTCCATTTCTTAAATGAGTTTTTCTTCTTTCCAATCACATCTTTTACTTCGTTTGTAAGCCATACTGGTGTCCTTTTGGACTTTCCATGCCTCTTTCTTGTATTGGAATGCATTTTAGTTCGGCCTGTTTTAAGGTATTTTTAAACAGTTTCAAGCATTTTGGAGGATTTGATTTTTTACTGCTCCTTTTAGTTTGTTCTTTACAATTTTCTCATTTTGGTGAAATTCCCTTTGTGAAAATTTAAGGTCTCTGTGTTAGTTTTTACTGACAGTTTGCTATCAAACTTAAGTTGAAGGTTATTGTGTTGTGGTCACTGGTACCTATGGGCTCAGTTACAAGGACATCTTGAACGAGATCTTGTTCATTAGTTAGCACCAAGTCAGGATCCCCTTTCCCTGGTTGGTTCCATGACCATCTGCTCAAGGGAATAATCAGCTAGCATGTCGAGGAACCTTGTCTCTCTTTCATCGTAGAACAAGAATTTGGCCAATCTATTTGGGGATAGTTGAAGTCCCCATTATGACTAATGTATTTCTTTTTGAGGCCTGTTTAACTTCATTTTCAGATAGCAGTCTGCCTCTGGAGTTTGGTTGGGAGGCGATAGCAGATCCCTAGTGCTAGATTAGTTTTTGTCCTGGGACTTTTATCCACAATGTTTCTGTAGGTGAGTTTGAAATTTCTTGAAGTTCTAATTCATGAGATTCTAGCTCCTCATTTATGTACAGGGCCACACCGCCACCATTTTCCCTCTCCTGTCTTTCCTGTACAGTTTATAACCTGGAATCTTTGTGTCCCATTTGTTTTCCTCCATCCACCAGGTTTCTGTTATGCCAATATTATCAATATTTTTTCCTTTGCCAAATATTCCAACTCCCCTATTTTTGTTCGAAGGCTTCTAGCGTTTGCGTACAGACATTTATATTTATTTCTCTGGTGCACTTTCAACTTTGGCTGTTTGTGAGAATTTGTAGAAGGCCTACCATGTCCTACCTCTCGACTACTACTATCTATCTTTTCTGTTGACTCAGCCATTTTGTGTATGGATTTCGTCCTCCATACTTGGCATTTCGCCCTCTCGAACCGGAAGCTGCCCAGCTCCTGTCGACTTTCCCCTAGGAATCAGTTTAAAAGCTGCTCTGAAATCTTTTTAATATTGGTGCCAGCAGTCTGGTTCCATTTTTCGTTCAAGTGTAACCCGTCCCTTTTGTACAGGTCTGGCTTTCCTGAAAATGTTCCCCAGTTCTAACAAATCTAAAACCTTCCTCTCGACACCACTGCCTCATCCACGCATTGAAGCTCCTGAGCTCTGCCTGTCTGGCTGTCCCTGCGCGTGGAACAGGTAGCATTTCGAGAATGCTACCTTTGAGGTCCTGGACCTTAATCTTCTACCTAGCAACCTAAATTTGGCTTCCAGGACCATCCGCTTAGCCTTCCCAATGTCATTGGTACCAACGTGTACCACGACCACTAGCTCCACCCCAGCACTATCTACCAGCCTATCTAGATACCTCGTAATGTCCGCGACCTTTGCACCCGGCAGGCAATTTACCATCACGGTCATCACGTCCATCACAAACCCAGCTTTCTATGTTCGGACAATCGAATCACCTACTACAAGAAGCCCACCTCCTACCACCCGTCGAGAAGTATCGTCGGTGCACGAAGATATGGGCACAGCCTCTGAGGAAGGGGTCCCAACTGAGGAGCGGTCCCTCTTCCTCAGACTGATGTTCTCCTGCCCAAGACCCCCATTTTCCAAGGCAGCTGGAGGGCTGCTCATCATGGAGTGGGATGCTCCTGTTGCATCTCTGGAGATCTTATCCTCCAGCCTCACTTCCTCTCTGTGCTTCTCAGGTCTGCTACCTTGCTTCAAGGGAAGAAACACGTTCCTGAGAGCCAGGGCTCACTGCAGCGAACAGCACACCCAAGACTTCTGCCCGGCAGGCAGGTAGTCATACATGTGACACTCAATGCAAAACACTGGGAAACCCCCTCCACTGCTGGCTGGCTACCTCCATTTCTTATTAATGTTTTTTGTAGATTAACTGTTTCGTTGTGGTCTTAATTTACTTAATTTAATTTTTTACAAGTCTTTGGATATTTCTTCTCCGACTTGTTACAAGTTTATGCTCTATCGCGCGCCGATAGGCTGCTAACAAAGACCTAAAGCAATACTAGAATCTAAGCCACAAATTTACCCCAGGAACTTACCAGTGCTCCTTTCTTTCTCCTTTATTTATTTTCTGTTTTATTCCTTATTTGAAAGTAGTCTGCCTGATGTGCTTTTCACAAGGACAGTTAGCTGACAGTTAGCTTACTCAGAGGTGGTTTTACCAGTTCACTTCTCTAAAACAGTGGTTCTCAACCTGTGGGTTCCCAGGTGTTTTGGCCTACAACTCCCAGAAGTCCCAGCAAGTTTACCAGCTGTTAGGATTTCGGAGAGTTGAAGGCCAAAACATCTGGGGACCCACAGGTTGAGAACCACTGCTCTCAAATATGTATACAACAGTTGGCCTTCTTTGATGATCTTGAAGCACTAACAGGCTAAGAGTGCTAATATATATCCATTTCTTGTGCCAGTCTTAGGTATATAGTATTATCACCCACTTCTGCATGACACGGCACAATGGTTACAAATATATCAAAATTGTAATCAGGAGTAACACTTTCGTTACTTAAAGTGACAGATACATTACACTATAGTCATAAATTCAAGAGCAAATACATTCATGCAATCCGTATAATGGCTGGAGCATTAATAAGTCCACAACTGTTCACATATAAGGCATTTTGTGCTGAGTCCTTTAGGCAATTCAACTCTCCATGCAAAGTGGTCAAAGTCTCTGAGTCAATAAACCTTTTAGTGTGATCCCGGATAAGCGGACTCACGGACCAAATGTTCATGAACTTGTGGTATGTCTTTCGGATTACTCCCGTATATAGAGTCTCCTTCCATGTGTAGATATATGCTCATTGTTGGCTATATTTGTGCTTAGGGTACCCTCTAGTATTGATTAAGTGACCCGTGAAACTACAACACCAGGGAGGAGTGTCCCAAAGATGGAACGCCCCGAGGAAGCGGTAGAACACAGCAAAATGGCCATATAGTGGCGTCCAAGTACATCCAGCCGTTGGCACATTTTCAGCCTGCTTGTGTCCATCGGCTCCTCGATTAAAACTCGATTAAAACTCCCCAGAACATTTGGTCCGTGAGTCCGCTTAGTCTGATTGTGTTGTGTACTTGTGGCATCCAACAACAGGGTCCTGTTTCTGGGTTATACATGGCTTTTCCTATTAGCCACCTGCGTGACCTTGGCTCTCATAGAATCATAGAGTTGGAAGAGACCTCATGGGCTGTCCAGTCCAACCCTCTGCCATGAAGCAGGAAAATTGCATTCAAAGCACCCCTGACAGATGGCCATCCAGCCTCTGTTTAAAAGCTTCCAAAGAAGGAGCCTCCACCACACACCGGGGCAGAGAGTTCCACTGCTGAACAGCTCTCACAATCAGGAAGTTCTTCCTAAAGTTCAGATGGAATCTCCTTTCTTGTAGTTTGAAGACATTGTTCCCCGTCCTAGTCTCCAGGGCAGCAGAAAACAAGTATTTACATTCTTCTCTAGCACTTCAATGCTTCAGCCTGTAGTAGTTGTTAAAAAACAACAACCTGGAGATGCAGATGTGTGGCGGTGCATTTCTGCATATCTGCAAAAGTTCAGTTTTATGTGCAGGCCAGAGAAAATGTGCCCTCCACATGTTTCCTGAAGTTTCTGCCACACAAACAAAGTTTTTGCCCTCTACTCAAGTGTCACCTTCTTTTAAGGAACTGACGAATCAGGACAAGCATCTAAAACCCAGGAACAAACACAGAGAAAAAAATCCCGCGATTTCTGATTGTAGGGGCATACAGACATGTGAAGATTTGGCTAAAAACCACAATATTCCCACACTTGGAAATCTCACATTTTTTGCCTTTTGTTGCGATTACTTCCAGGTTTACAGAGAATGGCACCCAGCCACCCTCCTGATGTCTGCGGGACGGGCCCTCAGATAATGCAGTTCAAAGCAGATGTGGGTAATCTGCTTTGATAATCTGGATTATATGGCAGCGTAGAAGGGGTTTAGTTGGGATTAGTAAATAATCCTTCCAGAAAACACCAAATTCCAAAAGCCACTACTAGTTGACAATAATAAGAAACAATTTTTTTTGTTGCGCACAGGAAAAATTGAAATTTTGCACAAAATAAGTCTTGAAACTTTCTCATTAGTCCAGAATTCTTCTCATCAGTTTCCAGACAGTTGAGAAATTTATTTATTTATTTACTATATTTTTATATTGCCCCTCTCAGCCCGAAGGCGACTCGAGAAATACATTTTCAGTGCTTTTAAAAAATGCTCTTCCTATTCTTAGGCCTAAAATGAGCAGCTGCTTATACTCTTATAATGCGCTCCCTTCTATGGAAACAGATTCTTCCACTGAATTGAATTATTATATAAATAAAATACGCAGGATTTGTATGCATGAAAACACAATGGAAGTGTTGCAATTTCCTGCCAAACATCACTTAATAATAATAATAATAATAATAATAGGTGCTGGTATTGACCTTCAAGGCCTTGAACGGTCTGGGGCCATGCCCGTGCCCTTTCAGATCTGTTGGCATTCCGGAAGGCATGCAAAACACTCCTGTTCCAGCAGGCATTTGGTCCCTAAAGATGTTGATCCTTCGGACATGCTTCGCCTCCTATTTTATGTGATGTATAGTTCCTATTTGATTAGTATTTTATTTGTAGCTAATATTGTTATTCTTATCGTGTTTTTATTTATTTATTTCTTCGATTTTATATTCCGCTCCTCCCAGCAGGCTCGGGGCGGATCACAAATACAAGCATACAATAAAAGCGTACAGTAAAAACAGTAAAAACGCAATACATAGCCAGGATGGTGCAGGGCTATGATTCCGTAATTAAGACGAGACGAACCAATTGAGCTTGGATTTACCCAAACGCTAGCCTAAAGAGGGCCGTCTTACACTCCCTTCGAAAAGGGAGGAGTTCAGAGACCACTCGAATGTGGTCGGGGAGCGAATTCCAGAGTACTGGAGCTGCCGCAGAGAAGGCTCTCTGTCTTGTGCTGGACAAATGACAGGATCGGGACGATGGTACAACCAGTAAATTTTGCTCTTCCGAGCGCAGTGATCTCAGGGGAACATACGGGGTAAGGCGGTCCCTCAGGTACACAGGCCCTAGACCGTGCAAGGCCTTGAAGGTTAAAACCAGCACCTTGAAGGCAATTCAATACTCGATGGGAAGCCAGTGCAGTTGCCGAAGGATGGGAGTGATGTGCTCCCTCACTGGTGCTCCCACCAGCAAGCGAGCCGCGGCATTCTGCACCAGCTTGAGTTTCCGGATTGTCGACAAGGGAAGGCCCACGTAGAGGGCGTTACAGTAATCCAGCCTCAAGATGACCGTCGCTTGGATCACCGTGGCCAGGTCATCCCTGGACAAGTAGGGGGCCAGTCGCCTAGCCTGTCGTAGGTGGAAGAATGACGTCTTCCTGACCATGGAGACCTGGGCCTCCATGGTCAGCGAGGAGTCCAACCTAACACCCAAGCTCTTAACCAAGGGTGACGGGCTAAGTAGCTCGCCATCCAGGGTAGGCAACCGGCACTCATCCAGCCCAGGTCGACCAGGCCACAAGATCTCCGTCTTCGACGGGTTCACCTTCAGCTGGCTGGCACGCAGCCATCCAGTCACGGCTTCTAGGCATAGATGGAAACAATCGGGTACGGTGTCCGGCCTGCCGTCCATTCTCAGCAGAAGCTGGGTGTCATCAGCGTACTGATAACACTCCAGACCAAAGTCGCGGGCCAGCTGGGCCAGGGGCGCATGTAAATGTTAAATAATAAGGGGCGAGAGGATGGCCCCTGGGGACCCACAACAATGGGAGCCTCCCGGAGACCTCCTCTCCCCTCTCCACACGCTGTCCCTGGTCCTGGAGAAAGGAGGCCACCCACTTAAGGGCAGTCCCCCTGACTCCAGTCGCGGCTAGACGGTGGGCTAACAATGCATGGTCTACGGTATCAAATGCTGCCGTCAGATCTAACAAGACGAGCAGGGCTGATCCGCCCCGATCCAGCTGGCGGCAAAGTTGGTCTGTAATGGCGACAAGCACGGTCTCCGTCCCATGCCCAATACAGAAGCCGGACTGGAAGGGATCGAGTCCAGCTGTGTCTTCTAAGTACCGCTGGTCATGTTTTTATCTTGTGATTTTGCTGTTGTAAGTTGCCCCGAGCCAAACGGTAGACTGAGATGTGACTTAAGCAACTGCGCATAAGAGTAGGATGCCCACTTTTAAGCATGCTTGCTTGACTGGAGTACAACGATGAGGGTGGGTGCATCCTGCTTATGCACACTGGGCCTATGACTGTCCAGCCTAACGGGAGTTGCTGTGCGATAGGTGCGCCTGAGGGTCCCTTGACTTGGTCGTTGACGCAAAACAAGCTCGGACAATCCGCACCAAACAAAAGGGCAATGTCCACATCTGACCGGAAAGCTGGTATGGCATTCTTCAGCCTTCGCAGATGTGGATGGGCCTCCACAACTCCCTTGGCTGGAATTTGCTCTTTGTTCCGAGGAATGGAGGTACACTCAATCAGGTCTGGCAGCTTGGACTGTCTCTTCTGGTCGCAAGAGGAGACGACAAAGCCAGATGCTATGCGACCCTGCAACTTCTTTCTCCCTGAACACGTGGTCATAGTGTAGTCGACCATCTTGGATTTAAGGTCGAACATGCGGAAGAAAGCTGGAGTAGCCAGGGAAGCATCACTCTGTGGATCCAGCGCCACATAAAGTCTCCTTCTAAGCCAAGGGCACTTGGCTGAGTAGACATCTGCCAAGCAAATGGGATGACAAACTCTAAGTCGGTGTGCATCAGAGCACAGTTCAGTACAGGCGACCGCTGACACCTCAAAGTCTCTCTCTGGTGTGGCTGACCTGTCGGCGTCTTTGGCCGCTGACTTCTCCTTGGATGGACCGTACCCTTTAGAGTGGGAGGTGGCCTTGGAGCGACTGATAAGTGCAAATAAATAAATAAATAATAAAACTTTATTTATAACCCGCATCCATCTATCTCCCCAAAGGGGACTCGGAGCGGCTTACATGGGGCGTGCCCGAACAACAAATCAAAAAAATATCAAAAACACATCAGAAAACAATAAACACAATAAAAGCAATAAACACAATAAACTAAATACATCTTTGAAAACACAACAACATAGGTGAATCTAAAACAGAAACGGCAGGGCGGGCCACATGTACATATAAAATGTTTAAAAACTCAGGGGAGATAACCGGAGTAGTGTCAAAACATAAAGGGTCACATAGGGGGAAGCGGTCTCGCCAAAAACGGGGGCATTTAGGGTGTCTAATCTCCAAAGGCCTGGTGAAAAAACCAGGTTTTCAGTTGTTTTTTAAAGACTTTACATGTCTACATCACACTTATTTATTAAACAATTTGTTTATTGCTTCCCAGTCCAAACTTTATCAAAGCAGTTTATAGAAAGAGGGAAAATGACGTTTTCACCTGAGTCCGTCGATTTCCATATTTGATCGTTTCCTCTCAATAACTAACCCCACGGTGTTTGCGTATCTTTGCGGAGAATGTGGTATCCTGGCTGGTAAGAGGAACACCTGCCCACAAGAAAAAGTGGAAAGGAGAGGAAAGAAAATTGAAACAGTTTGGAAAACAACGGGTGAAGTTTCCTTCCCTCCGCTTCCCCCTTTTCCATAATCCCTTGTTTTCCGCTGCTTTTTTCAGCTGCTGCCGACACATGTGCATTTTTTGGCCACTGAGCTCTCATTAATGCTCCCAACAAAGCAGACACTGCCAACCGCTGCTTTCCCCCGGCTGCTAATGAAACCCTTCCAGATTCAGTAGACAGATTGCATTTGAATATATCCATGTTCCATCACAGTTCAGAAGCATAATTTCAGCTAGAGACCATCAACTGGAAAAACCAAGCATGCTCTCTGTGTACGTACTGTGGAGCACATTGGAAACTGGCATAAGATGAGGTAACCAGCACAGTTCATCTAAAGATCACCAGAAACCAATAACACGATGTAACACGATTTTTGCTCCTGGGTTATAAATGCCATTTCCTAATGGGTTCTATCATTGGAACATGGACAAAGTTTAACAAACTGCACAAACTTTGTTTTTGTGGGACAAACTGCAGCACATTTTACTATAGTTTTTCAACATATATATAGCTGCCGGTAGGTCACAGGTTCCAATCCGGTGAAAGCATGCATGAGCTCCTGCTATGAGCTCCAGCTCCTCATGCAGCAACATGAGAGAAGCCTCCCAAAAGGATGGTAACACATCAAAAAAACATCCGGGCGTCCCCTGGGCAAGGTCCTTGCAGACGGCCAGTTGCGTGTGCAAGGGTGACACACCTCGCGCCAAGGACAATAACACAGACACAAGTGGTTGGATGAAAATGGCCACAACTCATTTATTGAAAACAGGAACAAAGGGTTGGCGGCCACGCAGGGGTCCTGGATCAGGGTCGAATAGCCCCCACGAATGTCCAACGGCATTTGCAAGCCTGGGGTGCGAGCGGCCCAATGCCTGTCCATGGAAACTCGGCACCTCCGAGGGCCTGGGCGTTATTCCCCTTACAACCAAGGGGCGATAAGCCAGCCTGATCCAGAGGCCATGCCACACGCGAAACACGGAGTTGTGACAAGGAACATAATAACACATAACCATGAACAATGCAACCATGACATGAAGAATGAACAAAATGGATGTAACGACTCTCCAACACTCGGTAAGGATCACGCGTAGATTGTAGCACGGTCCAACACGATTTTATTGTAGGTACGACACACGTGAAGCAAAAGCACCGTCCCGCCACCCAAACACACCTTATATACCCTGAGCCCCTCCCCATTGCCCATGCAATGTCCAAGCAGGGTTGCACCATATCCGGGTGATTCAGCATATCCCATAGTCCAAAGGGATGTGACCTCATGGGTCCATGAGCCAGCATTATGAGTCCAATTGTCCAATGTCCAGGCTCGGAGGAGTTACCTCACTTCCCTCCGGAGCCTCACACACATCTGGAAGTTACGTCACTCCCACTTGACTCAGCACAGTCTCTATGCAGCTGGAGCCAAGGTCACCAAATAACTGGGGCAAAGGTCGGTGCAATCTCATGGCAGGTTGGGAGCCTGAACTTCTCCTAAGCTCAGGTCTCCCAGTCCTGACAATGGACACCAACAAGCAATGCAATAAGTAGGGAGGGTGGGAGGAAAAACACAGCTGGCCCCCACGTGCAGCCTGGGCAGCCCCGGGCAGGCTTAAATAGGCTGCTCAGGCAGAAGTGCTGGCCAGCCGGCGCAAAGAGGGAGTGGGGCAGGGTTCGCCCCGTCATTGGCCGGCCGGCATTTGGTAGCGGGAAACCTTCCTGCACAACCCAGGGGCTTCTGGGAAGGAGAAGCCCCTGCATCTCTCCACAAAATGGTGGCGAGGGCAACCCCGCCCCGCAACCTGCTCGGCCGGTAAGTCGGCCAAGCACATTCTCTCACACCGGAAGCAACTTGCAATTTCTCAAGTTGCTCCTGACACAACAAAAAAAATGTATACCTCATAGAGTCACAACCAATTCAACATAGTTTGTGGCAGCCACAAAAACAAAGTTTCCTGAGTATAACGGCTACTTTCAAAGTAAGTGCCACACAATTACATGGGAAATAAAGTTTCAAACCAGGAACAGAAAAAAATGTTACATAGTGTCATACCTGTAGGCACCCAAAGCAATTTTAATGATAATTATATTTCTCCACCATTGCATGTAACCGTTAGATGGTGGGTTGTGTGGATGAGCTGATGCGGTCTCTTGGACTTCTGCAGCCATATAAACATTTGGGCCTAAATCCAAGGCAGAGCCATGAAACCATAGGCAAAAGAACTCTGAACTGATATGAAAACGAGAAACATAAAATCAGGAAACCAATTGCCAGACCAATCTAAGATTATGATCAAGGTGTTGCAAACCAACCAGGATAAAATGTATGTTAGACCCAACACTGCTTGAAGATTCCTCTCTTCATTCAACAGGACCCCATCCCTCTCTGGGAATTCCAGAGCACACTATGGGATGGATTGTGTGGATGTGAGATGTTTTGGTGGGGGACATGTATTATTGTTCCATTTGTCACGACACCTGCTCATCCAATAAGGGGTAGTGAGCATGGGTCTTGGATCCAGGATTGGTGACCAGCAGGGGCGGTCTAAGGTAATTTTAAATGGTAAGCGAACATTATTTTGGCGCACCCCAAAACATTATTTTTGGTGCCCCCCAAAACATTATTTTGGCGCCCCCCAAACCCCCAGGAGCGCGAAGAGGAGTCTTGAAGGCCCCTCCTCTCGCTCTCCCGGGCTTCTGCTGCCAGCCCCCCCCGCCGGGCATCGCAGAGGGCAGGGGAGCGCTCTCCCTTGCCCGCTGCAACCCCTCGTGGGAGGGGCCGGTCGCAGGAGGGAGCCCGGGAGAGCAAGAGGAGGGCCTTCTCAAGGCTCCTCTTGCGCCTTCCTGGCTCCCGCTGCCAGCTCCTCCCGGGGGCATTGCAGAGGGTGGGGGAGCGCTCTCCCTTGCCCTCTGCAACACCTCGTGGGAGGGGCTGGTAGCAGGAGGGAGCCCGGGAGAGCAAGAGGAGGGGCCTTCGAAGGCTCCTCTTTGCGCTTACTGGTTCCCGCTGCCAGCTCCTCCCACGGGGCATTGCAGAGGGTGGGGGAGCGCTCTCCCTTGCCCTCTGCAACACCTCGTGGGAGGGGCTAGTAGCAGGAGGGAGCCCAGGAGAGCAAGAGGAGGGGCCTTCGAAGGCTCCTCTTTGCGCTTCCTGGTTCCCGCTGCCAGCTCCTCCTGTTATCGAACAACCGCCAATCCCCCAGGCTGGTTGTCTGACAACCGGGCAAGCCCCTTGGACCGACCTCGGGGCAGAGACTGTGAGGGTTCAGTTAACCTGGCGAGCCCGGAGCGACTAGGTCCTCGTATCCTACCCGCCTCCCTTGATCCAATTATGCTCACCAATGCTGCAAGGTAGAAGCCACGAAATTGTTTATTCTGCTCAGCTGAGAGGATGCGAACCGCAATACCCTGATGTCCGCCCAGAACGCATGCGTGTACATTCAACACATTGGTTATTAAAGGTTACAGAACTGTCAAAACAATTGAATTTCCCGCCCATCCCCTTCTGGGCCGGCTCCGTCGATGATTGGTCGGAACGTTGAGACCAGCTGATTGATGGGGTGTTGACCGGCTCTGGGGAGCCTATCGGCGCTTACTCCCCATTCGCCACCCTAGCCAATCAGGAGTCTGTGGCCATATATGGAGTTCAGGAAGGGAGCTCAGACGGGAAATCGCTGTCAATATAGCATATGAATAAAACAAAAGAGTCCTGGTCAGGTAAACGACCTGAAGTGACACCTGGGAGTGATGAAATCATTGAGTTGATGTGTCCCATCCGTATGTGAATGGGGAAGAAGAAGAAGAAGAAAGGCCTGGTGATTCACTCAGACCCCTTTGGTGACAAAAGGGCTTATTTTGGGGCACACCTGGGTTCCGAGGCCAGCTGTGGCACCCGCTGTGAAGAACAAACTTTCATTGTCAGGTTCAAAGGTGAGCTAAGCTTGACGACTCAGACCGCGCGAAGCTGCCTCCAGATCCGGCCAGGCGTGGAGTTGAAACAAGAACTCAATTTCCATAACAAGACTCTGACCGGACAACGCATGCAATATGAAATGGTGGTCAATAAAGAGGTGTGGAACAGGGCTTGGCAGCATTTCCTCTTGGCAAACATAGTAAACATTCTCAAAGCAGTCTTTTCTTAACAAGGGCAAGAAGGGGAAGGGTTACAAGCGGTCAAAGGGAAAACTTATGAAGCCACACTGTACATACAGGGATACAGGGGTACAGAAATGAGTCTATGATCCGTGTCCTTGGGCGAACTACATATCCCAGCCTGCAAGGCTTGGGCTGCAGGTTCAAAACCCCTCAAA
>JARBWK010000003.1:203969382-204242623 GCA_030556195.1 Anolis apletophallus
AAAGCAGATGTGGGTCATCTGCTTTGATAATCTGGATTATATGGCAGCGTAGAAGGGATTTAGGTGGGATTAGTAAATAATCCTTCCAGAATACACCAAATTCCAAAAGCCACTACTAGTTGACAATAATAAGAAACTTTTTTTTTTGCGCACAGGAAAAATGGAAATTTTGCACAAAATAAGTCTTGAAACTTTCTCGTTAGTCCAGAATTCTTCTCATCAGTTTCCAGACAGTTGAGAAATTTATTTATTTATTTATTTACGATATTTTTATACCACCCCTCTCAGCCCGAAGGCGACTCGAGAAATAAATTTTCAGTGCTTTTAAAAAATGCTCTTCCTATTCTTAGGCCTAAAATGAGCAGCTGCTTATACTCTTATAATGCATTCCCTTCTATGGAAACAGATTCTTCCACTGAATTGAATTATTATATAAATAAAATACACAAGATTTGTATGCATGAAAACACAATGGAAGTGTTGCCATTTCCTGCCACACATCACTTAATAATAATAATAATAATAATAATAGGTGCTGGTATTGACCTTCAAGGCCTTGAATTGTCTGGGGCCAGTGTATCCCATACTGTCCCACTAGACCAGGGGTGGGCAATTATTTTTTCCCAGGGGCCATACGAGAGCCAAAAATATTATGGAAGGTTGCATCGAAAGGCTGAACTACATTCTGGGTACTGTGTTGTGGCACCTGTTGCTGCTCCATTTGTTTTATTGCCTGTTCTGCTATTGCTCTAATTATTCAATTGTTTTATGTTTTTAATCTTTGTTTTTATGCCCCTGGCTCTTGTGAACCGCCGTGAGCCCCCGGGAGTCGGCGGCATAGAAGCCCCAATAATAAATAAATAAATAAATTCTAATCTACATTATTTATTTATTTATTTACTTACTATATTTACTATATATTACACATCGGGGCTGCCGGTACTCTGGGATAGCATGCCCTTTCAGATCTGTTGGCATTCCAGAAGCATGTAAAACACTCCTGTTCCAGCAAGCATTTGGCCCCTAAAGATGTTGATCCTTTGGACATGCTTCGCCTCCTATTTTATGTGATGTATAGTTCCTGTTTGATTAGTATTTTATTGTAGCTAATATTGTTGTTCTTATCATGTTTTTATCGTGTTTTTAATCTTGTGATTTTGCTGTTGTAAGTCGCCCCGAGCCAAACGGGAGTGGTGACTGATAAGTGCAAATACATAAATAAATAAATAAATAAATAAATAACTTTATTTCTAACCTGCACCCATATCCCCGAAGGGGACTCAGAGTGGTTAACATGGGGCTTGCCCGAACAACAAATCAAAAAAATATAAAAAACACCAGAAAACAATAAACACAATAAAAGCAGTAAACACAATAAACTAAATACATCTTTGAAAACACAACAACATAGGTGAATCTAAAACAGAAACGGCAGGGCGGGCCACATGCACATATAAAATGTTTAAAAACTCGGGGGAGATAACTGGAGTAGTGTCAAAACATAAAGGGTCACATAGGGGAAGCGGTCTCGCCAAAAACGGGGGCATTTAGGGTGTCTAATCTCCAAAGGCCTGGTGAAAAAAACCAGGTTTTCAGTTGTTTTTTTAAAGACTTTACATGTCTACATCACACTTATTTATTAAACAATTTGTTTATTGGTTCCCAGTCCAAACTTTATCAAAGCAGTTTATAGAAAGAGGAAAAATGACGTTTTCACCTGAGTCCGTCGATTTCCATATTTGATCGTTTCCTCTCAATAACTAACCCCACGGTGTTTGCGTATCTTTGCGGAGAATGTGGTATCCTGGCTGGTAAGAGGAACACCTGCCCACAAGAAAAAGTGGAAAGGAGAGGAAAGGAAGTTGAAACAGTTTGGAAAACAACGGGTGAAGTTTCCTTCCCTCTGCTTCCCCCCCTTTTCCATAATCCCTTGTTTTCCGCTGCTTTTTCTCAGCTGCTGCCGACACATGTGCATTTCTTGGCCACTGAGCTCTCATTAATGCTCCCAACAAAGCAGACACTGCCAACCGCTGCTTTCCCCCGGCTGCTAATGAAACCCTTCCAGATTCAGTAGACAGATTGCATTTGAATACATCCATGTTCCATCACAGTTCAAAAGCATAATTTCAGCTAGAGACCATCAACTGGAAAAACCAAGCATGCTCTCTGAGTACGTACTGTGGAGCACATCGGAAACTGGCACGAGATGAGGGAACCAGCACAGTTCATCTAAAGATCACCAGAAACCAATAACACAATGTAACACGATTTTTGCTCCTGGGTTATAAATGTCATTTCCTAATTGGTTCTATCATTGGAACATGGACAAAGTTTAACAAACTGCACAAACGTTGTTTTTGTGGGACATACTGCAGCACATTTTGCTATAGTTTTTCAACATATATATAGCTGCCGGTAGGTCACCGGTTCCAATCCGGTGAGAGCATGCATGAGCTCCTGCTATGAGCTCCAGCTCCTCATGCAGCGACATGAGAGAAGCCTCCCAAAAGGATGGTAACATATCAAAAAACATCCGGGCGTCCCCTGGGCAACGTCCTTGCAGACGGCCAGTTGCATGTGCAAGGGTGACACACCTTGCGCCAAGGACAATAACACAGACACAAGTGGTTGGATGAAAATGGCCACAACTCATTTATTGAAAACAGGAACAAAGGGTTGGCGGCCACGCAGGGGTCCTGGATCAGGGTCGAACAGCCCCCACGAATGTCCAACGGCGTTTGCAAGCCTGGGGTGCGAGCGACCCAATGCCTGTCCACGGAAACTTGGCACCTCCGAAGGCCTGGGCGTTATTCCCCTTACAACCAAGGGGCGATAAGCCAGCCTGATCCAGGGGCCATGCCACACGCCAAACACGGAGTTGTGACAAAGAACATAATAACGCATAACCATGAACAATGCAACCATGACATGAAGAATGAACAAAATGGACACCAACAAGCAATGCAATAAGTAGGGAGGGTGGGAGGAAAAACACAGCTGGCCCCCACGTGCAGCCTGGGCAGCCCCGGGCAGCCTTAAATAGGCTGCTTAGGCAGAAGTGCTGGCCAGCCGGCGCAAAGAGGGGGTGGGGCAGGGTTCGCCCCATCATTGGCCGGCCGGCATTTGGTAGCGGGAAACCTTCCTGCACAACCCAGGGGCTTCTGGGAAGGAGAAGCCCCTGCATCTCTCCGCAAAATGGTGGCCGGTAAGTCGGCCAAGCACATTCTCTCACACCGGAAGCAACTTGCAATTTCTCAAGTTGCTCCTGACACAACAAAAAAAATGTATACCTCATAGAGTCACAACCAATTCAACATAGTTTGTGGCAGCCACAAAAACAAAGTTTCTGGAGTATAACGGCTACTTTCAAAGTAAGTGCCACACAATTACATGGGAAATAAAGTTTCAAACCAGGAACAGAAAAAAATGTTACATAGTGTCATACCTGTAGGCACCCAAAGCAATTTTAATGATAATTATATTTCTCCACCATTGCATGTAACCGTTAGATGGTGGGTTGTGTGGATGAGCTGATGCGGTCTCTTAGACTTCTGCAGCCATATAAACATTTGGGCCTAAATCCAAGGCAGAGCCATGAAACCATAGGCAAAAGAACTCTGAACTGATATGAAAAAGAGAAACATAAAATCAGGAAACCAATTGCCAGACCAATCTAAGATTATGATCAAGGTGTTGCAAACCAACCAGGATAAAATGTATGTGAGACCCAACACTGCTTGAAGATTCTTCTCTTCATTCAACAGGACCCCATCCCTCTCTGGGAATTCCAGAGCAAACTATGGGATGGATTGTGTGGATGTGGGATGTTTTGGTGGGGGACATGTATTATTGTTCCATTTTGTCACAACACCTGCTCATCCAATAAAGGGTAGTGAGCATGGGTCTTGGATCCAGGATTGGTGACCAGCAGGGGCGGTCTAGGGTAATTCTAAATGGTAAGCAAACATTATTTTGGCGCCCCCCCAAAACATTATTTTGGTGGCGCCCCTCCCAAACATTATTTTTTTATTTAAACCCCCCAGGAAGCGCGAAGAGGAGTCTTCGAAGGCCCCTCCTCTCGCTCTCCCGGGCGCCTGCTGCCAGCCCCTCCCACGGGGCATTGCAGAGGGCAGGGGAGCGCTCTCCCTTGCCCTCTGCAACACCTCGTGGGAGGGGCTGGTAGCAGGAGGGAGCCCGGGAGCAAGAGGAGGGCCTTCAAGGCCCTTTGCGCTCCTGGTTCCCCGCTTGCCAGCTCCTCCCACGGGGCATTGCTGAGGGTGGGGGAGAGCTCTCCCTTGCCCTCTGCAATGCCCTGTGAGAGGGGCCGGCAGTGGGAACCAGGAAGCGCAAAGAGGAGCCTTTGAAGGCCCCTCCTCACTCTGCAATGCCCCACGGGAGCGGCAGCATGCGGGAGCGGCGGCGCCCGGCAGGCCGGAATTTGCCCCCACGACGCCCCCCTTCCAAGATGGCACCCTACGCAGCCGCGTAGTTCGCCTACATGGTGGGACTGCCCCTGGTGACCAGTGTACTATTGACATTAGTTTTGTATAGGGCCTCTCAGTAGAGGACTCGGGTTGTGTGGTTCAGAGACAGTCTTGATGAACAGTGGACGGGAGCTTTTGACACCGTTGGTGGTTCAGGCCATGGATGGAGTCAACTCAGATGGCACCTCAGGCCATCCCTGCAACCAGGTCTGTGGCCTCGTTGAACAATAGCTCTGGATGCCTGGATTTAGAGCCATGTGTGGGCCAATCTTTGTAACCAAAGGAAGCTGTGGCCTGTTTTCTCCAAGTTATGTATGTTTGGTTTTGGGGGTGCATCTCACACCTGGCCATCCAATAAGTTTTGTAGGATGTGCTGCTGAGGTAAAAGAAGGTATATGTATTGAACTGCCACACATATTTTTAACATAAGAGTAGTCTCTGGAGCGATTATATTTCTGAGCAGAGGAATGCTACATGTGTACAAGGGTTTCGTTTGTGTACTACACATGATAGAGCAGTTCTGCAGCCAAGCCAATCACAGGATCAGTGCTAAGAATGTGAGAACTCTCTTCTGGCGACAATAGGTTCTCTGGCTTGAGGTGCCATTGTCTCCCAACTACCCAGATACTATACCTCTAATACATATGGATTAAACTCTTTATTTACCTCTCCTTCTTTGATGTGAATATCCTTGTGTTTTCCATTTTCTATTATCTTCAGGCACATATCTCCCTCCAGCTGGTAAAATAACTAAAGTGAAAGCAGAGGAAGAAATGTGTAATAAAAGATACATGTGAGTATACCTTGTGTACTTCTTGCCTGCTGTTATTTTGATACAGTCACATTTGGGAAACCGTAAGACATGCTCAATTTAATTACTGGAGCCATAATAAGTAAGGAAATCTTACAACTCCACATAGTATCTCTGGATCCCGTGGAATTTCACATATAAATAAAAAAATGTTTCTGACTGTGTAGTTATCACATGGAAATATTGGTAGTTCAACAAGTGCCTACCAAACTTGGAAAATATATTTGGGATGATACGAACATGCACACAACTAGAATATATATAATATATGCAGAATTCACATGGCTGGATTTTTACACCAAATTTGGAGAATATAGAGGGTTGTTGTAGGTTTTTCAGGCTGTATGGCCGTGTCCTAGCAGCATTCCCTCCTAATGCTTCGCCTGCATCTATGGCAGGCATCCTCAGAGGTTGTAGAATATATCTATTTATTTATTTATTTATTTATTTACATCATTTATATTATATCCTTCTCATCCAGCAGGGGACTCAGGTGGATATACAGGCAAACATTCAATGCCCGCTGACATACAAACATGTATAGACAAGACACTCAGAGGCAATTTAACATTTCAGCTTCTGGCCACCAAGGGGAGCTGTTGCACTCCTTCACTCCCTTGCACACTTCCTGGAGATTTATGGCCTCATAAATCAGTTAAATTAGCCTCCCCACAACGTGGTACCTAAATTTTCTACTTGACAGATGCGACTGTCTTTTGGGTTGCAAAGGTTGACAATAAGCTACACAAACGGTCGAGCGCTCACCTTGACCCAGGCAGGCCTCGAACTCATGACCTTCTGGTCAATAGAGATCTTATGCAGTTGACTCCCAGCCAGCTGCACCACATAGGGTTTCTGGGAGTTGAAGGCCAAAACATCTGGGGAGAGACCCACAGGTTGAGAACCACTGCCCAGATGGTTCAGGTCCGGGCTATTTGGCTGACCACATCCCCTTATACGAACCTGCCTGGCCCCTGAGATATTCAGGAGAGGGCCTTCTCTCAATCCCACCTCCATCTAATGCTCAGTTGGTGGGAACGGGAGGACGGGCCTTCTCGGTGGCTTCCCCTCGACTCTGGAACTTCCTGCACAAGGAAGCCAGAATGGTCACCTCCCTGCTGTTCCATCCAGCGGCAGGCTAAAATCTTAATTTTCAGGCAGGCTTTTGAAGATGAAGGTGTTTGAGACCATCAAAGGTCGGCTGTGCTTTTGTGATGTCATTTTATATGCTATAATCCGCTCCTGCCATCTGTCTACAACTAGGCAAAGAGCCTTTTCTGTGGTAGCCCCGGTGCTCTGGAACTCCCTCCCAGAGGAAACCCGAACCATCTCAGAACTGATTTCCTTCCGGAGGGCCTGTAATTGTGGGGTCCCCCAGGGGGCCATCCTCTCCCCCTTATTATTCAACGTTTACATGCGCCCCCTGGCCCAGCTGGCCCGCGACTTTGGTCTGGAGTGTTATCAGTACGCTGATGACACCCAGCTTCTGCTGAGAATGGATGGCGGCCTGGACTCCGTGCCCGATTGTTTCCATCTATGCCTCGAAGCCGTGACTGGTTGGCTGCGTGCCAGCCGGCTGAAGGTGAACGAAGACGGAGATCCTGTGGCCTGGTCGACCTGGGCTGGGTGGGTGCCGGTTGCCTACCCTGGATGGCGAGCGGCTTAACCCATCGCCATCGGTTAAGAGCTTGGGGGTCTTGTTGGACTCCTCGCTGACCATGGAGGCTCAGGTCTCCGCGGTCAGCAGGACGTCATTCTATCACCTCCGACAGGCTAGGCGACTGGCACCCTACCTGTCCGGGAACGACCTGGCCACGGTAATCCAAGCGACGGTCATCTCGAGACTAGACTACTGTAATGCCCTCTACGTTGGCCTTCCCTTGGCGACAATCCGGAAACTCAAGCTAGTGCAGAATGCCGCCGCTTGCCTGCTGGCAGGACTGCCAGTGAGGGAGCATATCACACCTATCCTCCGGCAACTGCACTGGCTTCCTATCGAGTACCGAATTGCCTTCAAGGTGTTGGTGTTGACCTTTAAGGCCTTGCACGGCCTAGGGCCGGCGTACCTGAGGGACCGCCTTACCCGTATTCTCCCCCGATCACTGCGCTCAGACGAACAGAATCTGTTGTTAGTACCATCAGTCCGCTCCTGCCACCTATCGACGACTAGACAAAGGACCTTTTCCGTAGCGGCACCGGTGCTCTGGAACGCCCTCCGGACAGTACCCAAGTCATCTCGGAACTGGCCCCTTTCGGAGAGTTTGCAAGACGGCTCTTTTGGCTAGCTTTTAATTAAGCACACTAGACCAAGAGCCATGCCGTATGTCCTCTCATCCCGCGTATTGACGACGTAATGTGGTTTTAATGTGTTTTATGTTTATGTGTTTAATGTTTTATTGTAGGGCCGCATGTCGACATGTCGTGACATGTTGCCCATATACTCACATTGTTATCCGCCCCGAGCCTGCTGGGAAGAGCGGAATACAAGAATGAACAATAAATAAATAAATAAATAAAATAAATAAAACTGCCCTATTTAGATCAGCCTTTGACTAGGCCCCTCGGCCGGCTGATGCTGACATAATTGCCTTGCCTACTGGGCCCCGGACCTAAGGCACTTTCTGTATTTCTTTCCTTACTGCGTTGTGACATGTAATTTTAAATGTTTTAATGTTTTATTGTAGGGCTGCACGGCTATTGCGTGCTGCCCGTTTTATATGTTGTAACCCGCCCCGAGCCTGCAGGGAGGGGCGGAATATAAAACCAAATAATAAATAAATAAATAAATAAATATTATGGTTTTGATCTGGATTGCTTTAATATTAATGTTTTTAATACTGTTGTGATAGTTGTATATTTTACATTTTACTGAAATGCTTTTTAATTGTAAGCTGCTTTGAGTCTTTATATGGAGAGAAAAAGTAAAAAGTGGGATATTATTATTATTAATATTATTATTAATAATAATAATAATAAAAACACAAAATCCATTTGTGGAATGCACCAGAAATGCAAAAATGTGACAGTGGGCAATTGTGTTACTAGCACAATACACCTACTCTAAATGTCACCTTAGTGACTGGTGTCTCCGAATGATTCCCCAGGAGTTTAGGACAGGATGGTTTTCCAGCATGACTGGCTTAAGGGATTCTGTTGCCAGAGGCAAAGGAAAAGGCGACGTCACCACCACCTCATTCCAATACAGAAAACAGATACATTAGCCGTTGGATTTTACTTCAACGTTGGCATCAGGACAGCATCCTCCAGTCGAAAGAAGCAGGCTACTTTAGGGTGAAGTCAGGAGCGGTCCTACAGGTAGGCCAAGTAAGCGGCCGAATAGGGCGCCATCTGGGAAGGGGGCGCCATCCTGACCGCATGGGGCACCATCCTGGCCCTGCCGATGTTCCTCAGGCAGCGCCGCAGCTGTCTGCTTTTGGGCCCCGGCCTTGTGCGCTCCGACGCCGCTTCTGGGCATGCACGGAGGTTTTCGCGCAGGCGCAGTTGCTCCGGAGCTGAAGTTGAGCGCAGGAGCAACTGCACATTCGCGAAAAACTCCACGCATGCCCAGTAACTCCCTTGCGCAGAAGCCTGTAAGCAAAGAACTCCCTATCAGGCAGGCAGGGAGTGCTTCCCTCTCCTTTGCCTCCGCCACGCGCGTTTGCGGGGAAGGAGAAAAGAATCAGTGAAGGAAGTGTAAGTGAAGGAATGAATGAAGGGCTTTCCTCCTCCTCCTCTGTGACCTCTTCTCTCCCTCCTTCCTTCCTTCGGCTCTATTTCTGTCTAGACCTGAGGGGCCTGAGGCTATGAGGAGTTGTGGGAGTTGGAGTCCAAAACTCCTAGAGGGAGGGAGGGCCCAAGTTTGCCCAGGCCGCGCTGCCTGTATTCGACCTCATTTGAACATTTTGGCTGTTTTTCTATCTACATTTACATTGGGATCCTAATTTTGGACTTATGGGAGACTCCTATGAATTATGAGACGGGTGGCAGGTAATATATTCTGATTTTGATGCATTTACATGGCATTTCTTGTGGATTATTATACAGTTCTGCTTAATATTGTCATACAATATAATAAAAATACAATATAACAATAGAATAATGATATACTTTATATTACATGTAATATTACAAACAATATTGCAGTATAGTGGTATTGTACAAAATAGTAATATATAATATTTTATTTTACTTTATTTTGGGTTATTTGAGTTTTACAGGAGTAATGAAAATATTTAGTAGAGGATAATTTTATTTAAATAAATAATTTTATTTATTATTTTATAATAATAATATAATAAAATGTTATATTATATTATAATGTCAATATATTATAATATAATTATATTGTAATATAGTATAATATAATTATGATATAATATAGTATGAGTATGGTATAATATATTGTATATACATTGATACAATATAATACTACTAATGGTATTGTGATATTATAATTGTATATTTGTTTTACATGGGGGGGCAAAATAATGTTTTGGGGGGGGCGCCAAAATAATGTTCGCTTACCATTTAAAATTACCTTAGGTGAAGTTTAGGGTTATGTAAGGCAGACTCGATGGCACATGCCATTCTGTCCTCTAGCACACTGCTCCTGCTTCCATATCTGCCTTTTGAAGTGGCTACCTCACTTTGCCCAATGATAAGGCCCTCCACGAACTACAAATCTTTAGATTAGTTGTATTGCTCTAAATATTCCTCCAAGGAGGTCAGGATGACAAAGAGTTCTCTCTTACGCATTTTTCTGCATCTAAACCTGTGAGGCGAGGCTATGAAATACTAACTGTCCCCAATTCACCCACTGATCTTACTGAATACAAGGCCATTTGAACCTGGATCTCTCAAGCCCTAGAGATGAACAGGCCAACCCACGACATCCTCTTTTTCTAATGGTGAAGGTTGTTTCCTACCTATTGCTTCAACCTACAACCATACTGGTAATGCCTGTAATACCTTTGTTAGGTGTTGGATGTGATCAGAATTAACCCAATTTTGGAATATTTAAGACACAAAGAAATTACATTAAATCACAATGTAATAGGGGATATTTTAGTAATGTATGCTTTACACAGTAGCAAGTGCAACATGTAGTGACTTCTGCAACTATTTATTTATTTATTTATTTATTTGTCACGTTTCTATACCGCCCCACTCAGCCCGAAGGCGACCTGGGACGGTTTACACAGGCAGTCTCTGCCCTCAATACTAAGCATGAGAAAAAAGTTATGAAAATGAAATGATTCGTAAGAAATTCGTAAGAAATGCTCCTTTCGAGTATTTCCGCACCTGGAACGCCAACCAGGAAGTGGACTTTCTTTATAGAACTTCGGGGCCAGGATTTTCTTAAGTGTCGTTATTAGGTCGTAAGGGGCACCCTCTTTCTCTCTCACCACCCTCCCACCTTCCTTGCCAATAAGTATTATGGCAAGGCAAGCCCCTAAACTCGCTCCTTCTTTCGGCTGGAAGCCCGGAAAAATGTAAACAGAGAGGATTACTCAAGTAAATCTGCAAAGGAGGGCACTTTGGATGAAGGGCCCTCCTTTGTGGATTTACTTCTGAGTAATCCTCTCTGTTTACATTTTTTCCAGGCTTCCCTGCCTCTCCTGCCTGCCAGGATCTAAAGCATCAAAGAGTATTGGGGTGAGAAACCAACCTCATGTATCATAGAATGAATGCTACTGTAAGTGCCTAATATTATAAGTAATCCAACTGGTCATATACCTACATTCCATGCACATGCAATAATACAGCAGTAATAACAATGGGTATAAGAAGAGGTAAAATTCAAACCGAAATATTCTGACTGGTCTCTCCTCATGCGGTGCAAACGGGCTCTTCTCCGTGAGCCCGGGAAAAGCCAGCGTTTTCTGCTCGGGTGCACACACATACAAACTCCTGGGGGGGGGGGATTTGCTGCAGAATCCCGGGCTCATAGAGAAGATTCTGCAGCAAATCCCCCCCCCCCAAGGATATGTAGGTGTGTGCACCCAAGCAGGAAACGCTGGCGTTTCCCGGGCTCACCGAGAAGAGCCCGTTTGCACCGCATGAGGAGGGACCAGTCAGAATACTTCGGTTTGAATTTTACCTCTTCTTATACCCATTGTTATTACTGCTGTATTATTGCATGTGCATGGAATGTAGGTATATGACCAGCCTGGGCAAACTTGGGCCCTCGCTCCTCGGGATCGGGGTGAGAGAGGCAGCGAGGAGCCAGGGGCTCCTCCTCCTTTTCTTTTGCTGCTTCCAAGAATAGAATACCCCCTCCCTCCCTCCCTCCTTCCCTCCCTCCTTCCTATTTGGAGAGTCCCATCTAGAATTCAGTGTGATTTATTCAAGTTTTGGCCTACAACTCCCAGAAATCCCAGCCAATTTACCAGCTGTTAGGATTTCTGGGAGTTGTAGGCCAAAACCATCTGGAATGCGCATGCGCTGGCATACGAACTACTAATGAATTTCGTTAGTAATTAAGTTACATTTTAGAAATTTTTGGAAATTTTTTTGTAAGTCTTTCTTTACTAATCAAAAAAAAATTTGATTTTAGAATCCCCCACCATGCCTACTCAATACAACACAGCAACAAGGCAACCCCCCCCCCAGAAAAAAACATATAATAACAATTTAACAATTAAAAACATACAATTGCAGCCTCAGCGTCATGTTGAAATCAGTTTACATCACATCGCCGTCATTCCTTATATCCAATTAAGCCTTATATTTCATCAATAACTAACGGGGGTTTATGTGGCCTCACCAAATGGGGAAAGAGGAATGCAGAATGCAATGGAAGCGAACCTGGCTCTTCACGAATTTCTACCCGAATACAGAGGGACATGTTTTCCTTTTAAAGAATTCATGAGAGGTGGACCTGGTCACAGAGAAATTAATTGGATCTAGGAATTAATTAATTTTTCCGCTATTAAAATCCTGTGTTGCTTTTTATATTTATATCTTTATTACAAATAATCATGATTCATTTAACTTTGTATATTTTATAATTGCATAGAACTTTTTTTTTGCAAACTTCAGTTACAAGGAGGCGTAGCGCCACCTACTGGATATAAGAAAAATTTCAGGCTAACTCTTAAAAGTAGTTTGGATATTCTTTTAATTTCTGTATTTGCATACACATACTTAATGAGCTGTTTTCTAGATGAAACTTAAGCCTATACATTTATTTATTTATTTATTATTCACTTTTATATACTGCTCCTCCCTGCAGGCTCGGGATGGTTTACATAAAACTGCAAAACATACTGTACATAAAACCATTTAATTGCAAAAAACATAAGGGCATGGATAGAAATTGTCAGGAGGTGCTTAGATTGAAGGCCTGCTTAAAGAGGAGCGTCTTGCAGGCCTTCCGGAAAGGGGCCAACTCTGTAATAGCGCGAGCTCCATCTGGTAACTCGTTCCATAGAGTTGGTGCCACCACGGAGAAGGCTCTTTGTCTTGTTGTTGAGAGGCGGCAGGAACGGGCTGATGGAATCACCAGAAGGTTTTGTTCTTCTGATCACAATGATCTCGGGGGAACGTATGGGGTGAGGCGGTCCCTCAGGTACACTGGCCCTAGACCATACAAGGCCTTGAAGGTCTCCATCACAGACCTACTCCGATGCCACTTGGATCGAGGCGGATCGGCGCTGCTCGTGTTATTGGACCTCACGGCAGCGTTTGATACTGTCGATTACCAACTTTTGACACGCCGCCTGGCGGTGGCGGGGGTGAGGGGGACAGCCCTCAACTGGCTGTCCTCCTTCCTCCAAAACTGCCTGCAGCGAGTGAAGTGGGGAGGGGTGGTCTCCGAGGGCTCCCCCTTACATTGTAGAGTTCCTCAGGGGGCCATTCTCTCCCCGCTGTTATTTAACATCTATATGCGACCACTCGCCCAATTGGTTCGGAGTTTTGGGCTGGAATGTCACCAGTAAGCTGATGACACCCAGCTCATTCTGAGGATGGACCCCAGGGTGGAATCTGTACCCGATAATTTCCATCTCTGCCTAGAAGCCGTAACTGGATGGCTGCAAGCCAGTAAGTTGAAGGTGAACCGACGAAGACGGAGATCTTGTGGCTGGGCCGCCCGGGGGGGGGAGGGGTAGAGACCCAGTTGCCGACGTTTGATGGTGTGGCACTTCGCCCACAGCCCCTAGTTAAGAGCCTTGGGGTCCAGCTGGACACCCAACTGTCGATGGAAGTGCAGATTGCCTGCGCTTGCAAGACAGTGTTCTACCATCTGCGGCAGGCTAAACGTCTGGCTCCTTACCTCTCCCGCTGCGACCTGGCCACGGTGATCCAAGCCATGGTCATCTCGAGGCTCGATTACTGTAATGCGCTGTACATTGGCCTACCCTTGTCGGCGATCCAGAAACTTAAGCTGGTGCAGAACGCAGCAGCGCGTCTGCTGTCGGGAGCCCCAAGATCTGCACATGTGACCCCACTCCTGCGTGCACTGCACTGGCTTCCCATTGAATTCCGGGTCTCCTTCAAGGTGTTAGTTCTAACTTTCAAGGCCTTATATGGTTTGTGGCCAGTGTACCTGAGGGAGCGTCTTACCCCATACAAACCCAGGAGATCACTGCGCTCAGAGGGGCTTAACCTACTAGAGGTCCCTAGTATTAAGATCTGTAGGCTGTCGAGCACCCGGCAGAGAGCATTTACAGTGGCCGCTCCGACCCTCTGGAATTCTCTGCCGGAGGAGATACGAGCACTACGGGGCTTGTTGGCCTTCCGCAAGTCTGTGAAGACTTGGTTATATAGGCAGGCATTTGGTCCCAACTGATGCCTCCTATAGTTTGCCAGCTGCCAACATACCGTCCTGCCATGTACTGCTTCTGCATATTGTTGCTTGCCGGGATCATCTGTGGGGAATGGGGTTTTTTGGGTATACGTTTTTTATCTGTTTGCTGATGTTTTTATTGATTTTATGTTGTAAACCGCTCTGGGCTCCAGAGAGAGCGGTCTACCAAATCGAATTTATAAATAAATAAATAAATAAATAAATAAATAAATAAATAAATAAATAAAACCAGCACCTTGAAGACAATCCGGTACTCTACTGGTAGCCAGTGCAATTGCCGTAGAATTGGTGTGATATGCTCTCTTGCCAATGCTCCCACCAGCAATCGAGCAGCAGCATTTTGCACCAGCTTAAGTTTCCGGATTGTCGACAAGGGAAGGCCAATTTAGAGGGCGTTACAGTAGTCTAGCCTCGAGATGACCGTCGCCTGGATCACCGTAGCTAGATCATTCCTGGATAGGTAAGGAGCCAGTCGCCTAGCCTGTCGGAGATGGAAAAATGCAGACCTGCTAACCGTGGAGACCTGGGTCTCCATCGATAGCAGTGGGTCCAATTGGACCCCCAGGCTTTTTACCAAAGACGACGGGCTTAACCACTTGCCGTCCAGGGTAGGCAACCAGCACTCACCAACACCAGGACGACCCAGCCATAGGATCTCCGTCTTCGATGGGTTCACCTTCAACCAGCTGGTACGCAGCCATCCAGTCACGGCTTCAAGGCATTGATGGGAACAATCGGGTATGGTGTCTGGCCTGCCATCCATTCTCAGCACCAGCTGGGTGTCATCCGCATACTGACCAAAATCGCGGACCAGTCAGGTGAGCAGACGCATATAGATATTAAACAATAAAGGGGAGAGGATGGCTCCCTGGGGGACCCCACAACTTAATGGGAGTCTCCCAGAGGCCACCCCCCCCCCCCCTCCACACGTTGTCCCCGGTCTTGAAGACAGGAGGCCACCCATTTAAGGGCAGTCCCCCTAAATCCCATCACGGCTAAACGCTGGGTCAATAATGCGTGATCTACCATGTCAAAAGCTGTTGTGAGATCTAACAACACCAGCAGTGCTGACCCACCATGGTCCAACTGGCATCGAAGTTGGTCTGTAATGGAGACAAGCACAGGCTCCGTCCCATGCCCAATATGGAAGCCGGACTGGAAGGGATCAAGTCCAGCTGTGTCATCTAAGAACCGTTGCAGCTGATCCGCTACTGCCCTCTCAATCACCTTACCCAGGTACGGCAAATTCAACACCGGGCGGTAACTAGAGGGAACCAAAGGATCGAAATTCGGTTTCTTCAGTAGTGGTCTTACCATGGCCTCCTTCAAACCCTCTGGGAACACTCCTTGCTCAAGGGAGCTGTTGAGTATTACATGAAACTCAGGTAGGCTTCATATTCACATAACCTGAAGCTAATTTTATACAATATTTTAAATAGTTTAGTGCAAAAAAAAGTTTGTTTACACTGAACTAGCAGAAAGTAAAGATGTCATTATCTTAACCATCCATGTGGACAATTTCAGTTTTGGACTATTTCCGATTTCTGGACAATGTTTTGTGGTTTAATGGGAAGTTTGAGAGCCCTCCTTTCCTACAGTTTGAGAACTTTAGAGCAGTGTTTCCCAACCAGTGTGCCTTGAGCGATCATCAGGTGTGCCGTGGGAAATTGGAACCTCCAGGAGAGGAGGGGGGTGGGAGAGAGAGTCTAGTGTGTTGAAGTATAAAAACCCTAAGGAACCTACCTCGATAAAGGAACAAAACTACAACCACCCCCCTCCCCACCCGTTGTCTACTTGGTCTCTCCCTCTCCATGCATTGGGAAGGCCCACCTCCCTTTCCCCAAGTAGAGACCTCCTCTTGCCTCCTGGGGGTTCTGTGTGGGAAGTTTGGCCCACTTCTATCATTGGTGGGGTTCAGAATGCTCTTTCATTGTAGGGGAACTATAAAAATCCCAGCAACTACAACTCCCAAATGTCAAGGTCTATTATTGAGTATTCATGCCAAGTTTGGTCCTGATCCAACATTGTTTGAGTCCACAGTGCTCTCTGGATATAGGTGAACTACAACTCCAAAACCCAGGTTCAATGCCCACCAAACTCTTATAGCATTTTCTCTTGGTTATGGGAGTTCTGTGTGGGAAGTTTGTGTCTTTCTGCCATTCCTGCCAGGATATCTATGTTGAGTTCATCAAAACAGGCCCAGGTTTCACACTGAGTGTATAAATACATTTAAAAACATATTAACTATATGTATTACTGGGTTAGAGTGTCATTTTGTGCCATTTTGGTTGGTGGTGTGCCCCAGGAGTTTGTAAATGTAAAAAATGTGCTGCGGCTCAAAAAAGGTTGGGAAACACTGCTTTAGAGTAGGAAATTAAGATCTTCTGGGGAGGCCCTGCTGCTCTCAGTGCCTCCCGCTTCTCAAGTGTGGTTGGTGGGGACAACACTCAGGGCCCACTCGGTGGTGGCTAACTGACTCTGGAAGTCTCTCCCCAGTGAGGTCGGATCAGCACCATGCCTCCTGGCCTTTAGAAAGAGAACAAAGACATGGTTATGGAACCAAGCTTTGGACTAGTGAAGTAACACAGTATGGAAAGAAAAAAGGAGCATGTTTAATGACATCTGGACCGGCCCAGTCTGCGAGTTTGGATCATGTGATTTTAATGTTTTTATTAGGTGTTTTTAATTTTTATACTTCATGTTTACATGTGCTATTATCTCATGGAGAATTTCTCCTATTGTATTCTATGCATAGTCAAATGTTGCTTGATTTATGATTTGGTTAATGTATGTAAGGCATTGAATTTTGCCTTTATTTTTGTAAACCACTTTGAGTCACCTCAAAGCAAAAAGCAATATATAAATAAATTAAAATAAACGAATAAATCCCAGAAAACTGTGCCTGCTAATGCCAATCATTAACTGTTCGGTATTGTCAAGGCTGAAAATGGCTATTGATGCTCGGGTGTGGCCTGCTGTCAAACTTTGCAGCCCGAAAGACAGTTGCATCTGTCAAGTAGGAGATAAAGGTCCCAGATTAAGTGGGGAGGCAAATTTTGACTGAATTATGAGGCTATAAAAAGAACTCCAGGAGCGCTGAGGAATGCGGAAGGAACAACAAGGGACGCTGGGATCGCTGAGAGATGAGGAGTGCGTCAGCTCCCCCTGGTGGCCAGAGTTTGCCTCTGTTCGTCTATATGTGTGTATGTGGAAATGGCAGGGATTGTCTGCTAAGTATATGTACCTGTAAACCTGTATATGTGAGAAGAGCGGGATATAAAGTGTATTATTATTATTATTATTTACCATTCCTGGGCCCTGCTGCTAAACATTAGATCTCACTAATAATAGAATACTAGAGTTGGAAGAGACCACATGGGTCATCTCGTAGTCCAATCCCCTGCTATACAGGAGTCATAGATGTACACAAGTGCTTCCAGCCATGAGATATGTCAAGAGCTTGGTCAAAGATACAGCAGATGATATCACACTGGCAATGAAGATCCACATAGTTAAAGCACTGGGAATGTGGCGCAGCTGGCTAAGTGTCAGCTGCATAAGATCTCTCTGACCAGTAGGTCATGAGTTCGAGGCCTGCCTGGGTGGAGGTGGGTGCTTGACCTTTAAATGTAGCCTGCTGTCGACCTTTGCAGCCCGAAATACAGTTGCAAGTAGGAGATTAAGGTACCACATTAAGTGGGGAGGCAAATTTTGACTGAATTATGAGGCCATTAAATAACTCCAAGAATGCTGAGGAATACGAAAGGAACAACAATGGGATGCTGAGAGATGAGGAGTGCGTCATCTCCCCCTGGTGGCCAGAGTTTGCCTCTGTTCGTCTATATGTTGTGTATGTGGAAAACAGCTGGAATTGTCTGCTAGCATGTGTACCTCTAATCCGCTCTGAGAAGAGCGAATATAAATAAAGTAAATAAATAAAGTAAATAAATATTCCTCGTAGTAACCTATGGATGCAAGAGATGGACCATAAGGAAGGCTGAGCGAAGGAAGATAGATGCTTTTGAACTGTGGTGTTGGGGGGAAATCTGAGAGTGCCATGGACTGTGAGAAGATCCAACCAGTCCATACTCTCTTGGAAATAAAGCCCGACTGCGCACTGGAGGGAAGGATAGTAGAGGCAAAGATAAAGTCCTTTGGCCACATAATGAGAAGACAGAAATGCTTGGAGAAGACAATGATGCTGTGGGAATTGGAAGGGAAAAGGAAGAGGGGCCGACCAAGGGCAAGGCGGGTGGATGGTATCCTTGAAGTGACTGGCTTGACCTTGAAAGAGTTGGGGGTGGCGGCAGCCCTCTAGCCTGGGCAGGTCCATGAGGTCACAAAGCAACTGAACGAATAAACAACCAAAATCATATCGGGTGTGCAGCAAGCTACAACAAAAGCCACAACCCACAATCTGCACTACCATTAATGAGCCAACTCCAAAGGATATTATGCAAGCTTTTGAAATGTGACTGCTGCTCTCTGCAGAAAGGCGCTTCTAATAGTTCAATGGAGGGAACGACCTTTTTGTATGTAATGCTTCTTTGTGAAATATATAAAGCTACGAAATTCGGAATTTCTTATGAGTTACCTCTTCTCCTTCTTCAAGATGATAATCCTTCCTTTGGTTTGGTCCTCCAACAAACATTACATTGAGCTGATGGCGGTGCCTGCAGAATAATTTTTTAAGCCATGATTTTGAAATAATTAATTGAAACAATTTGTACATTTTCATTGTTTTCTTTATACACCGATTTGCTATATTTACTCAGGTCGACTGAAGCTGTGATCCTGCTGCACCCAAAAGGCATAGCAAGGAATTGGCCTCATACCCAATTCATATCTATATTTTATTTATTTTATTTATTTATTTGTTCCATCTTGTATTCCGCCCCTCCCTGCAGGCTCGGGGCGGATAACATCATAAAATTCGGCAGGCATGTACATCCATGTCGCCATACAATAAAATGCAACATAAAACATACAATAAAACAAAATACAATAGGTCCCGAGATTAAAATTATGTACATGCCATGGCATTCCTGAACCAGGGTGCTGATTAGGAAGATGAGTACATTCGCTTACTCGCCTAGCCGAAGGCCAGTCTGAACAGGGCGGTCTTACAAGCCCCTGCGAACGGGATGAGCTCCGTGGGCAGCTCAGACGTCGTCCGGGAGAGAGTTCCAGAGTACCGGAGCCGCCACAGAGAAAGCCCTTTGCCTGGTAGCAGACAGGTGACAGGCGCGGACCGATGGAATCAGGAGCAAATTCGACTCCTCAGAACGTAGTGATCTCGGGGGAATGTATGGGGCAAGGCGGTCCCTCAGGTACGCAGGCCCTAGGCCGTGTAGAGCCTTAAAGGTTAACACCAACACCTTGAAGGCAATTCGGTACTCAATAGGCAGCCAGTGCAGCTGCCGGAGGATGGGTGTGATGTGCTCCCTTACCGACGTTCCCGTCAGCAAGCGAGCAGCGGCATTCTGCACCAGCTTGAGTTTCCGAACTGTCGCCAAGGGAAGGCCAACGTAGAGGGCGTTACAGTAGTCTAATCTCGAGATGACCGTCGCTTGGATCACCGTGGCCAGGTCGTCCCTGGAAAGGTAGGGTGCCAGTCGCCTAGCCTGTCGTAGGTGGAAAAATGACGCCCTGCTGGCCACGGATATATTACAAAGACAATTTTTCTTGCTTACTACTGAATGTTTTCATAGGGTCGGCTTGAAACATACGTGGGATGTAACCTTATTATGTGCCATCAAATACTGAAAACCGAAATAAATCCTTGGAACAACTGTACTGGGTGTAGTCTCGTTTGTGTGAGAAAGCATTGGATTGTTATGGTCTTTTACTAATCTTTGCTTTATTTACAAGCTACGCATAAATACAATCAGATATTATCTGATTCTAGTTTCCTACTGTGGGCAGTTCTGGACATAAAGATTACACGTAGTTCAGTAGTACAAAAATGACATTTGGCTCAACCCTTCCTTGCTTTCTTACACTTTGCTTTCCAGCATCATCTCGACCAACTGTAAGAAGATGGAAGCATTAATTGGTGCCTGATATGTTTTAATGATTGTTTTAATATATGTTTATTTTTGTTATATATGTATGTTTACATGGCATTGAATCAGTGCCTGTGTATGGAAGTTGCCTTGAGTCCCCTATGGGGTTGGCAAAGGCGGGGTATAAATAGTATAAATAAATAAGTAAATAAATACAGGCTAGTTAACAGTTGTCCGGTTGAAGCTGGGGACAAAACTTTAGGAGATAGCTGTTGTAGTAGAGCCTGTGAGTAATGTTGCAAACAGGAGTATGGGTGCAAGGGCAGGGAAAAGGGCTACTTGGGAGCAAGGCTCAGGGGATGAGCAACAAAGGAAGATAATCCAGGATATACTTATGGAGCCCACAGATGAGGATTCTTTGAGGGATTTTCTGGGAATGATGGGTCTGAGGGTGAAGAAGAAAGCACGGAAAGGGATGGGGAAGAAACAGAGGATGGCCTGGATTGGCCTAGGGTGAGAGAGGTGCAGGCTATTTGCGAGGCACCAACAAGTAGTGACACGTTTGAGGGGTTTTCTGGGGGTGAGGACTGGCGTTCTGGGGATCCAAGTGAGTCCTGGGGAGAACTAAGTCTTGACAGGAGATGGGGCACTTGGAGGGGAAGGCAAGGAGCTTCACTTGAAGATTTGGCTGCAGCTGAGGGTCATAATGAGCGGTCGTTGGCAACTTCATCCTCTGAGGAAGGTTTGTAAGATAAAAGTAGGCTTGGGAACAATGGGAATTTGCAGATGGCAAGGTGTTGATGGTGTTCGTATGCTGTGTACTGGGTAAACTCTTTGGGAATCTGCTGCTGCCTGTTCGTGTTGGCGTTGGTGTGCTGATATTTGCTTTGATCTCCTGTTGACTGTTTATGTATCAGCCAATTTTCAAAAGCAGAAACATGGATCTAAGGAACCACTGACGGTAAGGAGCACCCCATTTTTGGAGCCCCAAGGGGAGAAGGTGTGCTTCAGAATTGGTGAACTGCAGTACTTCCCCTGATTTGGAAAGTGTGGTTCTATGAGTGCTGGATAAAGCTTTCTTTGCTGCAGCGATGTCATTATAATCACAAAGTTGTTTACACATGCATTACAACAAAGCCATGCATTCCCCATCCTTTCATTGGACCTTTAGTTTTCTTGGTCTTAATGGTCTTGGTCAGTAATTAATGTTGCAATTACTGAATTTCCTTCTATTATTCAACCTATTTTTCTTTTTGGTTTATCAAAGCCCTTTGAATTACGTTCCTGTCTCACAATGAGTTAGATGCCCTAAATTGACTAAGTTGACCTCTGTCCCTTTATCTGGGGCTGAATCTACAGTGTCCTATATCCCAGGATCTGATCCCAGATTACTGCTTTGAACTGGGTTATATGAGGGGCCTTCCAGGCAGCCTCTTAATCCGAAACAACGAAGTGGGGTGAAAAATCCCAGAACCTTAAGGAAGTCCAGGCATGGAGGTCTCAGTCCTCGTAAATAGTCCCCCGTGTCTTGAAAAGCATGGTTATAGCAGATTTTTTCAAAATGGATGTGGGGGGGAAAGTTTTCTTTTTCTTTATTGACACTCTAAGATGCACGGCACCACACAAGAAAGTGCACACGAGCAGATTTTTTGTCATTCTCTCTTCCCACCCTCCTGCTGGCTATACGTTTGCCCTCTTGAACCCCATTTTGCTTTGGGGTCACTTGACTGCCATGCTGGTGCCACACTGTGTAATTTAAAGCTCTGCTTAAATTCATAAATATGAGAACAAAGGGATGGTTGACAAGCGTTCTCGTGGCAATTGGGCTTCCATTGAGCCACCTGTGGCCACTTGTTTACCTCTCTCATCCATTTTTTCAATAGAATACAAAACTTTATTACAGTCATTGTCCAGCACAAAGTTCAGTTTTTTCAAGATCATAAGATGAGGATTAGAGCAGTTCACACCAGTCTATCGCAACCAAGTCTTGTGGCTTTACATTTTTACTGCAGGGATTTATAGTCCTCCGTAGCAGCACATTTTTCAGCTAATTGCGAATTTAAAGTGGGTACTTTTTAACACTTGTTTTTCATCCAGTCCCGGGGTCCAGCACATGTTTTGATGTTGCCTAGCCATCACCTCTTTTATTCTATGAGTTTCTTGCAGATTTTACGGCCTGTGTAGAAGGGGCCTGAATCTCCCCTGCCATATAATCTGGAATAAGCAGATAATCTGGAACCAGATCCCAGGAGATAGGGGACTGTAGAAAGGGTTTAAGTCACTGTATCATTTTGCTCTGGACTTCCCTCCAGTTTAAAGCACAGTCCAAGGTGCGTGGGCCACTCACACAAATATTCCTTCTCTTCAGCTTAGCATATCTACCTTTTCCACTCTAAAAATACGAGTAATCACTCATTCCGACTTGCTCCAAAAATCTTTCTAACAAAAGAATGGATGGCCAGCGACTATAACAATATCTTAAATTGATAGGAATTGTGGGTGGAGAAATATGAGAAGGATTTCACCCATTAATACCTATTTGTAGTGCATAGATGGCAATTTTAAAAACTACCACAAAGTCTTCATCCCCCCCTTTTTTTCTTGATTTGATAGGATTTTATTATTATTATTATTATTATTATTATTAGTTCAAACTTCCTATACCGCCACTCCCCGAAGGCTCGGAGCGGTTTCCATGTTTGACATAAAATACATAGTATACAAACAATACAATACAACAACAAGAGGGAGGTGACCGGACGTTGACAAAATTTTTAGATATTTCCTCCTGTGACTTCAGCAAGTATTCACCATTTTGTTTCTTCAAGATATCTTTGTACTTGGGCCATTCTGTCCAACCTAATAGTCTACGTTGGTCCGCTTCCAGTGGTGAAAGCCATAATGGTGTCTTCGTATATATACGATTCTTATATTTATTCCAGATCTTCATTAGAGAGGAGCGGATAAAATGGTTCCCAAAGTTTTTTTCTTTTGTGGTGCCACCGTACCATAGGTACGAGTGCCAACCTTTCTCCTGACCACATGGGTCGGAGAGCTATCCAGCTAATGGCCATCAAACGAGGGAAGCCTAGGAGGGTCCCACAGGTCTAACAGCGTCCTTAGCGTTTCCAGTTCCAGAGAGAGATGGTCACCACACGCCCGTGGCTCCGGACTCCCCATCGTCGGGTTGTCAAGCCTCCTGGGATGAGGGTTCGCCAGCAAGTGAGCCCGACACCTGAGATTGGCATTCCAGAAGGTCCTGGGGGGGGGGAACCCTCTGGGTGCCCCAGGCCCAGGCGTCGCAAACCTCTCTTGCTCCAGGGGTCCAGGGGAAAGTTCAAGGGTCCTCATGGTTCCAGAGGCATTGGGAGTCATCTCTGCAGGCCAGCAGCTGTAAGAGGGGGTGTTGCTGGGCGGAGCTGGGGTTTCTTACTGGGTTGCAGTCTTGGTCAATGTTTCTATTGTCATTACTTCTTTCTTGTAATCTGCATTCTACATTATTACCATGCTTCAATCCTAACTAACTAACTAACTTTATTTCTTATGAGTGGCCCTCCACCAAAGGTGCTCTGGGCGACTTACACAATTAAAATAAACAGGTAACATAGTCACTACTTGTTACTCAATCAGAGTCTCTTCTGAAGAGCCGTGTCTTGAGGGCCCCTAAAAATGTATGTAGATCGGGAGTGGCTCCTTGGTCTGGCGGGAGGGAGTTCCACAAGATTGGGGCTGCGATTGAGAAGGATCTCTGTCTTGTGGACTCCAAATGGACCTCTCTAGGGCCAGGGACATAGAGAAGATTCTCATGAGCTGACCGTGGCAGTCTCTGGTGGTGGAGTGGCATTGAACGGTCTCTTAGATATGAAGGACCCTGACCTTGAAAGGCCTTGAATGCAAGGACCAGGGTCTTGTAGAGGACTCTGTGTTCATCTGGCAGCCAATGTAAGCGCTGCAGAGACGGCATTATATGGCACCTCATTGATGTTTTTGTGAGGAGTCTAGCGGCTGCATTTTGCACAATTTGGATCTTGCAAATTGCTGCTCGAGGTAAGCCCACATACAAAGCATTGCAGTAATCCAGCCTCGACGTAACCGTGGCATGGATTACCATAGCCAGCGCCTCTGTTGGTAAATAAGGCGCCATCGTCATTTGGGAATCCAGGATCACACTGAGACTCTCCACGGGGGGTGGGGGTGGGGGCTAACGGTTCCCCTTCAAAAGATGGTAATAGACCGACGAATTCTGATGGGCGGCCAGGCCACAAGATTTCAGTTTTTGCTGGATTTACTTTCAATTTATGGGTGCATAGCCACCTTGTCACCGCTCCAAGACACCGGGTGAAGTTATCCGGTACTGAGGTTGTTCCAGGTTCTAGTTTTAGGAGAAGCTGGGTGTCATCAGCGTATTGGAAACATTCTGATCCAAATCTCCGGAGTAGCTTGGCAAGAGGTCGAACATACATGTTAAACAGCATTGGCGATAAAATAGCGCCTTGGGGCACTCCACAGTCGAGAGGGGAATCCTATGGAATTCTGGGACTTGTACTTTGGAAAAAGAGACCTAGAATTATCTCCTATAGAGCCCTGAAGCCTATCTATTATGCTTGTGATTGTGAGCCGCTCCAAGCCCTCGGGGAGTGGCGGCATACAAGAATGATTAATAAATAAATAAGTATAGTACTGTACTACATTGCAAAACCCAGGATAATAGAGGATAGAATCACAGTCCTGAGATTAAACTACGCACTTCAGATACATGGAATTTAGCTTGTAAACATGTAAGGCAGCGTTTCTCAACCAGTGTGCCGGGGCACACTAGTGTGCCGTGAGCGAACATCAGGTGTGCCGTGGGAAATTAGAACCTCCAGGAGAGGAGGGGGGAGAGTCTAGTGTGTTGAAGTATAAAAACCTTAAGAAACCTACCTCGATAAGGGCACAAAATTACAAACACCCCCCTCCCCACCCGTTGCCTATTTGGTCTCTCCCTCTCCATGCATTGGGAAGGCCCGTCTCCCTTTCCCTAAGTAGAGACCTCCTCTTGCCTCCTGAGGGTTTTGTGTGGGAAGTTTGGCCCAGTTCTATCGTTGGTGGGGTTCAGAATGCTCTTTGATTGTAGGGGAACTATAAATCCCAGCAACTACAACTCCCAAATGGCAAGGTCTATTTCCCCTGAACTCCATCTGGGCATATTGAGTATTCATTTCAAGTGTGGTCCAGATCCATCATTATTTCAGTCCACAGTGCTCTCTGGATATAGGTGAACTACAACTCCAAAACCCAAGGTCAATGCCCACCAAACTCTTATAGTATTTTCTCTTGGTTATGGGAGTTCTGTGTGGGAAGTTTGTGTCTTTCTGCCATTCCTGCCAGGATATCTATGTTGTGTTCATCGAAACAGGCTCAGGTTTCACACTGAGTGTATAAATACATTTAAAAACCTATTAACTCTATGTATGACTGTGTTCGAGTGTCATTTTGTGTCATTTTGGTTGGTGGTGTGCCCCAGGATTTGGTAAATGTAAAAAGTGTGCCGCGGCTCAAAAAAAGGTTGGGAAACACTGGTGTAAGGAATATGGACAATATGTACACTGAAACAAGACAATAATATATTTTTGTGACGTGTAATTGATTAAAAAATCTTGACTTTGACCATGGAGTCTTTACACTTACCGGACACTTATGTAAACATGTTCCTGGCCAAAGAGCAAAGACATTTAACAGACATATATTTTACTATTTCATCAGCACAGAGCTGTACAATAATTAATGTAATATTTGCATAGAAAATTGAATACATAACCCATGGGATAGCAATTACTTACATAAGCTTATTGCACACCGGAGGCAGAAAAGCGGATCTGTTTTCTTCTACCCATTCCTTTAGATTCACAAGCATCGTCGCCATGACTCCTAAACGCCAAGCGTTTCAGAAAAAAGGAAATCGCTTCCCTTGGTAGATATACTAGGCAAACTTACTGGTTCTAGCAAAAGGCCCGCTGGCTGTTTATGAGGTTGCAAATTCCACCCTCCATATATGTGAAATGATTGGTTTGTAACATTGTCCTCTTCCTGGTCAGCAGACAGATAATGCTGTGTTTGATCTTCCAAAGGTTACTACTTGGTATAAAAAAATAGCTCAGTACTTAGGCAATGATCAACCTGTGAGAAAAAAAATTGGAAAAGCTTATCTGAAGCGTGACTCTGACAAAGCTTGCCCAACAGTATTGAGGCTCATCTAACTAACTAACTAACTAATTTTATTATTTATGAGTCGCCCTCCATAGATGTGCTCCGGGCGACTTACACAGCTTGGCATTTATAATACTAAAATACAGGGGCAGTCTCACCTCTCCTGGGGGGGGGTAGGCGAACCTTATTTCTGCGCCCCCCATGGCTGCTGGACGCGGCAGCCCACACGGCGACGTCACCGCACATGCGCGGCGACGCCGCACGCAGCTGCGCGGCAACGTCACACACACCTGCACATGCGTGGTGATGTCACGCGCAGCTGCTCGAGTGCGTCACACACGCCTGCGCATGCGCAGTGAAATCCGGCGTGGCTGCATCACCGGCTGCGCCGCCTGCACCACTGACTGCATCACCGGCTGCGCCGCCGGCGGGGAGCAGAGGGGCGGCCAGCGTGGGGGCGCCCCTCGCAGGTGGCGACGCCCCTCCCAGGACCCGTCGCCCTACGCAGCCGCTTACATGGCGGAATGCCAAAGGCCGGCACTGCTAAAATACTAAAAAATTAAAATATTAAAATGTTAAAAACTGGAATAGACAATTCCAGGTCACCGATTGCCACTCATGCACATGCTCTTCTAAATAGCCATGTCTTAAGTGCTGCCAGAAATGAAGGCAGGTCGAGGATGGCTCTTTGGTCTGGCGGCAGAGAGTTCCACAGGACAGGGGCCACAATGGAGAAAGATCTCTGTCTCGTGGACTCCAGATGAGCCTCTCTTGGACCTGGGACACAGAAAAGGTTCTCGTAGGCTGGCCGTGGTGCTCTCAGATGGATGGGTGGTATCAGACGGTCTTTTAGGTATGTAGGACCCTGGCCCCGCAAGGCCTTAAATGTCAAGGTCAGGGTCTTATAAAGGATTCTGTACTCGACCGGCAGCCAGTGCAAATGCTGTAAGGATGGCATTATGTGACACCTCATTGGTGTTTTTGTGAGGAGCCTGACGGCAGCATTTTGTACAATTTGAATCTTGCGAGTTACTGACCGAGGGAGACCCATGTATAAAGCGTTGCAATAATCCAGCCTTGATGTCACCGTGGCATGGATTACCGTAGCTAGCGCCTCCGTTGGTAGATAGGGCGCCAGTTGCCTCGCTTGACGTAGGTGGAAGAAGGCCCTTTTGCTCGTGGAAGCAATCTGGGCCTCCATCGTCATGTTAGAGTCCAGGATGACACCGAGGCTCTTCACAGTGGAGGATGGGGTCAGCGGTTCCCCTTCGAAGGGTGGCAGTGGGTTGACTAGTTCAGATGGGCGACCCGGCCACAAAATTTCAGTCTTTGCTGGAGGCCTGAATGTACCACACTTATGGGTGTTCAGTCCACTTCCTCAGAATGATCCATTTTGCAATCCCTATATAACGTACATTAAACGCGGATGACACCCAGCTCCTGCTGAGAATGGACGGCAGGCCGGACACCGTACCCGATTGTTTCCATCTATGCCTCGAAGCCATGACTGGATGGCTGCGTGCCAGCCGGTTGAAGGTGAATCCGTCGAAGACGGAGATCTTGTGGCCCGGTCGCCCTGGGCTGGATGAGTGTCGGTCGCCTACCCTGGATGGCGAGCAACTTAGCCCGTCATCCCTTATTAAGAGCCTAGGTGTCCAACTGGACCCCTTGCTGACCATGGAGGCCCAGGTCTCCATGGTCAGCAAGACATCGTTTTTCCACCTACGACTGGCCCCCTACCTGTCCGGGGATGACCCGGCCACGGTCATCTCGAGGCTGGACTACTGTAACGCCCTCTACGTTGGTCTTCCCTTGTCGACAATCCGGAAACTCAAGCTAGTGCAGAATGCCTCTGCTCGCTTGCTGGTGGGAGCACCAGTGAGGGAGCACATCACTCCCATCTTACGGCAACTGCACTGGCTTCCCATCGAGCACCGAGTTGCCTTCAAGGTGCTGGTTTTAACCTTTAAGGCCTTACACGGTCTAGGGCCTGTGTACCTAAGGGACCACCTTACCCCATATGTTTCCCCGAGGTCACTACGCTCGGAAGAGCAGAATCTCCTGGTTATTCCATCATCCCGCTCCTGTAACCTATCCAGTACAAGACAACGTGCCTTTTCGACCGCAGCACCTGTGCTCTGGAATTCGCTTCCAGGTCATATTCGGGCAATTCCAGAACTTTCCGAAGGGCGTGTAAGACTGTCCTCTTCAGGCTGGCGTTTGGCTAAACCCAAACGCAATCAACATGCTCACGCCTGATCCAAGAACCGTAGTCCTGCGGTCACTATGGCTATGTATTTGTATTTATTGTATATTTTATTGTATGTTTTACCGAATGTCTTATTGCACATTTTAATTGCTGTAATCCGCCCCGAGCCTGCAGGGAGGAGCGGAATATAAAATGGAATAATAAATAAATAAATAAATAATGAATTAATAAATAAATATCATATATACAAATATAATGTGGCCTAGTACAGGCTGAATTATCCCATTATCTGAAATCCTGGGTGTATTTTGCATTTTTAAATATTTCTGAATACTTGTGTTTGCATATACATGTATCATGAGAAACCTTGGAGATGGGACTCAAGTCTAATCACAAAATTAATTTATGTTTCAGATAGATAGATAGATAGATAGATAGATAGATAGATGATAGATAGATAATGTGGAGGCAGTGTCAGTCTTTGTATTTCTAGGTCTCCATTGTCAGTAGAGTAGCGTTTTTCCATCTCCGCCAGGCAAGGAAGCTGGCTCCCTACCTGTCCCGCCACGACCTAGCCACAGTGGTCCAAGCCACGGTCATCTCAAAGCTGGACTACTGTAACGCTCTCTACATTGGCCTTCCTTTGTCGGTGATCCGGAAACTCAAGCTGGTGCAGAACGCTGCAGCTCGGCTGCTGGCAGGCGTTCCAACATGCTGCCACATTACTCCCATCTTATGCGAACTGCACTGGCTCCCAGTTGAATTCCGGATTACCTTCAAAGTGCTGGTATTGACCTTTAAGGCCTTGAATGGTCTGGGGCCAGTGTACCTAAGGGACCGCCTCACCCCATATTGCCATCCCACCAGACCACTGAGTTCAGAGTCACACAACCTTCAGGTAATCCCAAGCTGTAAGTCCTTCCACTTGACTTCAACATGGAGGAGAGCTTTCTGTATTATTGCACCAACACTTTGGAATGCGCTCCCTCCAGAAGTCCGTGCTCTTCCTAGCTCGCTGGCCTTTCGGAAGGCCGGCAAGACTTTGCTATTCCATCAGGCATTCGGCCTTTAAATGGCAGGCCCTTTGCTATTGGAAACTGCAGGCTCTCTGACACCTGCTATTATGTGTCTTTGGATTGTTGTATTGTTTTAGGATTTTTAAATGTATCTTTTAATGTATTTTATATATGCGGTTTTAACCATATTGTACTATGTGTAAGTCGCCCCGAGCCAGATGGGAGTGGCGATGGATAAATCCAAATAAATAAATAAATAAATAGGTGCAAATATGAGTGCAGACGCAGACTGCAGCCAGGAAATCGGAAGACGTTTACTTCTTGGGAGGAGAGCAATGACCAATTTCAATTAAATAGTGAGGAGTAGACACATCACACTGGCAACGAAGATCCACATAGTTAAAGCAATTGTATTCCCCATAGTAGCGTACGGATGTGAGAGCTGGACCATAGGGAAGGCTGAGTGAAGGAAGAGAGATGCTTTTGAACTGTGGTGTTGGAGGAAAATCCTGAGGGTGCCTTGGACCGCGGGAAGATCCAACCAGTCCATACTCCAGGAAATAATACCTGACTGCTCACTGGAGGGAAGGATATTGGAGGCAAAGATGAAGTACTTTGGCCACATCATGAGAAGACAGGAAAGCTTGGAGAAGATTATGATTCTGGGAAAATGGAAGGAAAAAGAAAGAGGGGCCGACCAAGGGCAAGGTGGATGGATGCCATCTTTGAAGTAACTGGCTTGACCGTTGTCACGTTGCAAGACCTAGGCCGGCCCCTTAATCACACACACAGAGACGATAATCGGCTAACTACTTTATTGAAGTATAAAAACAGTTGAAAAGGTAATTGTCCATAAAAGTATCAAAGTAATCCAAAAGTAAAGGTATAGTCAAAAGGCAAACTTGGCAGTACTTCCAAAAACTTGGCAAGGCTCCGCTTAGCTAGCGGATCAGGAACAATGCAAGGTTACAAGATAAACTCTTCTTGGCAGGCCAGTAGCCCCAAACTTAGCTACGTGGTCTTGGCTTCGCTACACATCTGCATAGGTGAGACGTGGCCGAAGTACTGATGATCCGTTCCCACGGCTCCTATACTTAATCCCCTTGACGAGGCCCCGGCGCTCTAGGCTTCTCCTCCTCCAATCTGTGCTGCGAGCCCTCGGTCTGTCTAGGCTGTGGAACCAACCCCTCCTGCTAGCCTCAATTCTCCGTCTCCTATCAAAGGTTCGATCTTGCCTCCCAGCACCTGGTTCCCTATCTTCGTGAGAGTCAAACTCCCCATCTGCTTCCCGGGCCTCTCCCTCGGTTGTTTCCCACATTCTTTCTTGCGAGCCTCGCCCCCACGGCCGCTCGTAATCTTCACTATCACTGCTTTCGACCCGACTGGCCTTCCTGCTGTTCGTAAGGGTCAGGCCAGCCGTCATCCCAGGCCAGGCTTTCTGTGGGAGAAGAAGGCCCAGCTACCTCAAAATCCCCTTCTTCTAGCCCCTCCAAATCCTCTTCCGAATCAACTGGCTCCAATGCTAGTGGGACCCCCGGTGCTGCCCCCTGCCCTCCAGGCACAAACGAGAACTGGTGTGCTACAACCGTGAAGGAGCTGGGGGTGGCAACGGCCGACAAGGAGCTCTGGCTTGGGCTGGTCCATGAGGTCACAAAGAGTTGGAATTAATTAATTTATTTATTATTTATTAACGTTATTTATACCCCACACCCATCTCCCCAGGGGGGACTCGGGGCAGTTTACATAAGGCAACTGAACGAATAAACAACAAATACTCATAGGCCAGAGATTCATTTTATATATCATGTCTTAATAGTTTTATTTATTTATTTATTTATTCATTCAATCTTATATTCTACTCCTCCCTGCAGGCTCGGGGCGGATCACAACGTACAATAAAACATGCTGCGTGTAACAAAACAACATTTTGTACATGAAGCGAAGTTTCTATACACCGAACCATCAGAAAGTGAGAATGAAAGTCTTGCAAGATGTCAAGGAAAACTGCGGTCTTGGAGTCCCGAACCTTAAACTCTATTATGAGGCTAATTGCTTGAACTGGGTGGCGGAATGGTGTAAAATTGATAACAATCTGCTACTAGATCTAGAGGGATGTGACTTCTTATATGGGTTGCACGGCTTTTGTGAGCCGCCCTGAGCCTCTCCGGGAGTGGCGGTATAGAAGCGTGATCAATAAATAAATAAATAAATATGTTTCACAACAAGGTGAAGGTAGATAGAAGCTTTAGGAACCACCCTATAAGAGATACTCTATATAAATCTTGGATAAAACATTACAAAAAACTTACAACAAAACTTCCCATGTGGCTATCGCCCCTAGAAGTGTTTAAAATAAGACCACTAGATAACATCAAATGGTAACTAGATAACATCAAATGTAACTCCGATCTTCAAGAAAGGATCCAGGGGTGATCCAGGGAATTATAGGCCAGTTAGTCTAACCTCAGTTCCAGGCAAAGTGATGGAAACCATTATTAAAGAAAAATTACCAAGCACATAGAAGAACAGGCATTGCTGAAGGAAAATCAACATGGTTTCTGCAAAGGCAAATCATGTCTTACTAACTTGATAGAATTCTTTGAGGGTGTAAATAAACACATAGATAAAGGGGACCCAGTCGATATTGTTTACCTTGACTTTCAAAAGGCTTTTGACAAAGTCCCTCACCAAAGGCTCCTAAATAAGCTCTTCAGCCATGGAATCAGGGGACAGGTCTTGTCCTGGATTGGAACCTGGCTAAACTGTAGGAAACAAAGGGTGGTAATAAACGGACATTTCTCTGGATGGAAAGAGGTGGGAAGTGGCGTACCCCAAGGTTCAGTTTTGGGTCCGTTACTTTTTAATTTATTCATAAATGATCTGGATGTAGGAGTGAATTCTGAGGTAGCAAAGTTTGCAGACGACACTAAACTGTTCAGGGTAGTTAAAAATGAAACTGACTGTAAAGAGCTCCAGAAAGATCTCTCGAAATTGAGTGAATGGGCAACAAAGTGGCAAATGCATTTTAACCTAAACAAGTGTAAAGTCATGCACATCGGGGCAAAGAACCCCAAATACACTTATCAACTGATGGGGTCAAAGCTTTCCGAGACAAACCAGGAAAGGGATCTTGGGGTTTTGGTGGACAGCTCAATGAAGATGTCAACCCAGTGCGCTGCAGCAGCGAAAAAGCAAATTCTATGCTTGGCATGATCAGGAAGGGAATCGAAAATAGGTCGGCAAATGTTGTATTACCTCTCTACAAATCTATGGTGAGGCCACATCTGGAGTACTGTGTACAATTCTGGTCTCCGCACCTTAAGAAGGATATAACAGAACTGGAAAAGGTACAAAGAAGGGCAACAAGAATGATCCAAGGGATGGAGCGGCTCCCTTACGAAACCAAGTTGCAACGCCTTGGTCTTTTCAGCCTTGAAAGACGGCGTCTAAGAGGTGACTTGATCGAAGTGCATAAAATCATGCATGGGATAGAAAAGGTGAATAAAGAAAAAATATTTTCTCTGTCACACAACACTAGGACTAGGGGGCACTCCCTGAAGCTCCAAGGTAGGAAAGTTAGGACTAATAAAGGGAAATATTTCTTCACCCAGAGGGTCATTGGGTTATGGAACTCACTTCCAGAGGAGGTTGTGACAGCGGTCAGCCTGGACAGCTTCAAGGCAGGATTAGACAGATTCATGGATACCAAGTGTATCGGTAGTTACTGAAAAGGACATCCAAGTGCCACCTCTGTGTTGATGGAGGCAGGCAGGATTTCCCCGGGTACTGGTTGTGGGGGTCGGGAGCAGGTCAGGGTTCTGCCCTCCTTTCTGCTAGAGATCCCCGCGTACAACTAGTGGGCCACTGTGTGACACAGAATGCTGGACTAGATGGGCTGAGGCCCAATTCAGCATGGCTCTTCTTATGTTCTTATGGTACACCTACAAAGAGCTGACAAGCTGGAATGGGCCGAGACATGTTCTGAAATCCAGAACGCAGCTATGTGAAGAGAATAAGGTGATACATTGGTTCCCTTATCTCCAGCTGAGTCAAAAATTTAGAGAGGACGAAAAGACCAGCTTTATCGAGGAGGAGAGTCACCTTGATAGGCTTCTACTGGGGAAAGATAAACACAGGGTAGGTAATATCTACAAAACTCTAGCACTAATCGTGGGTGAAGACAATAAAGTAAAAGGCTTTAGGAAGATTTGGGGTAGAAACATAGGATACAAGATCAAACGGGAAACTTGAAAAAATTACGGAAAAGGAATATCAACACTTCATTGTGTTATAGGTATAAAGAAAGCTGGGTAAAATTGGCATACAGATGGTACCTTGATCCAGTCAAAATAGCCAAAATATACAGATCCACAAAAACTAATGGTTGGAATCGTGGACAGAAAAATGGAACTTTTTCCCCATCTTTGGTGGATATGTCAAAAAGCTAAAAACTTCTGGTGTATGGTTAACAGAGAAACAAGCAAAATTCTTAAAAAGCCCCTACCCAGGAAACCCGACCTGTATTTATTAGGCATAATTGACCCCAATTTAGAACTAAACGAAAATGAATAAAAGGTATTTCTTGTTGTGACAACTGCAGCCAACATGACTTATGCCAGATATTGGAAATCGGAGGAGAATCCAAAAAAATAGGAGTGGCTAGAAAAAGTCACCGAAACTATCCAAATGGAATGGCTCTCGGAAGCACTCCAGGATAATAATATAGAGAGGTCAACGGAAGCTAAACTAGACTGGAGCGGTATACAAGAATATTGCCAAAATGAACATAATATAACATTAAAATTGAACTGGGATTAAAAGCCACATAGAGGTAAAAGATGAAGCCATAAATAAATAGACCTATATGATAGTCAAATTCAATACCGGTATTTTTCTTTTCTCTTGCTCTATAGGTAAATTAAGAAATTCCATGAAGAAAACAGCAAATATCTTGGAACTTGGGGGGTGGGATGCGTGAGTATGATAGAATAGACTGATACACCGTTTATCCAACTTTTTTCTTTATCTTCTCATCTTTCAAACACTGTATCTTTTTTGTTTTTACATGACAAAGGGTACATCTTATTTGATACCCACAATTTATATGAACGTGTACATGTAGATGCACACATCTTTTCTTAATAACGATTTCTATTGTTATATGTGTTATTCTCTTTCTGTGTTCTGCGTTTATCAAAAATGGAATAAAGATTTATTTAAAAAAGAAAGAAAGTGGGATTTCTGGAAGGACGTGATTGCGTGGATGGATGGGCATGCGAGCGAGAGAGTGGGTGGGTGAATGAATGAGTGAAGCAGTGGACAGGGAGGTGGGCAGGCCAGCGGATGGCTTAGCAAGGAGAAAGGAGCGCTAGAGCTGTGACTATTATGCAAGGAATCATAGAATCAAAGAATTGGAAAAGTCCAAATCCCTTCCATGCAGAAAATGCACAAAGTATCCAGCCTCTGTTTAAAATGGTAAAGTACCGAATCCGGGACCAAAAAAAGGAGGTCTAAGCAATTACTATGCAATAGTGACTATTATGTAATGAAATATGCCCAATTTTGATCAGAGTTATGGTACTGAACTCGCATTGACCCATGGATCATTTGTAAGGGGTTGATTTGGGAGCTAAAATTCCTAGACTTATACAGGAATATATAGGATAATCATCTACCTTAATCTTTGATCAAAAAAGGAACCATTGCCTTCTCTGCGTAGAGAGTGAAATGCCTTTTTGTGCAGCCAGGTGGGAAAATGGCAGTGGAGGCATTTTTCCCTCTACGGAGTGACCTTCAATTTATCCCAGGTAATATCAAAATCCATCCTTTTAGCCCCCAAACCTGCCCTCAATGTATAGATGTGGTCAATATGTACATGGGTATACAGTGCTCCCTCACTTATGGCTGGGGTTAGGTTCCAGGACCTCCTGCAATAAGTGAAAAATCGCGATGTAGGGACGCTCTATTAATTTTAATATTTATACATTATTTTAGTAGTTATCCACTGTTTTAAGTCTTTATAAAGTTAAAATAAAGGAAAGGAAAGACCCTTCAAGGCTGGAGGGAGGACTCAGGAGGGAAAGTGCCTCGGAGAGCAGTGGTGGCAAAACCCCACAAAACAGCAAAAAATACCGCGATATACTGTATATTTTGAATTATTTTTTTTTAAATCCACGAAACAGCAAGTCCACAGTAAGCGAACCGCAAACACTGTATATGTTGATTACACTGGAAATAAATCTAAAATATTTTATACTTGCACCATAAGGCATTATTTAATTAATATACAAATAAAGGAGAAAAGTAGCAATAATGACCCAAGCTTTTCCTCAGGTGACTCAAGAAATTAAGCATAAATGGATGTTATAAAGCAGGGCTGTCCAACTTCTACCGGACCTTGGGCCGGAATTCCGGTCACTGATCACCTGGGGGGCCAAGCCCTGGCTCCGCCCCTCCCCTCCCTGGCTCCGCCCCCCCCCCACCCCCCGCACCCCCCCACCCCGCCCCCGGCATTGCATAAATATACAATTACATATTATATTATTTAAATAAGGGGAGAGGAGGGATAGATGGAACACATGAGGGGCATTAATATACAGAATATCAAGGCAGAAAATCCCACAATCTCTGCTTTGAACTGGAATATATGACTGGCCACATTGATCAGCATTGAATGGCCTTGCAGTTGAAAGGTCTGTGTGCTTTCATTCTGCCAGTTTACCCCTGGCTGATTCCATTCAGTGCAAGTCATCAAAGTAAACTTGGGTAATTGCAAAGAATGTAAATAATTCTGGGGGGAGGAAAGGAGGGGGGGGGGGTGGGAGGCCTTTCCTTGAGCTCCCTCTCCTTCAATTCCCCCTCCCTCCTTTTCCCCTCCCTCTCCTATGGCTGGCCGGTTCTCTCCTTCTCATTAAAGAGACAGTTCATGAAACGCAAAGGAAGGGGTCAGAAAGGAAGGGGCTTGTGTGTGTGTGTCTGAGAGAGCCAGAGAGATCTTCCCTTTGCGCTGGGGAGAGGTGTGCCCAGGGCAGGTCCCCCTCCTCTCTCTCTCTGTCACTCACTCACTCACTCATGCTCTCAGACACACTCCCTCCCTCCCAAACCCCTTTTGCTTCCCTGGCAGCAATCCTGAGGAGGAGGAAGCGGCGCTGCCGAGGGGGAAAGCCATGCGGCCGGGTCGCTCTTCCTGTTTGCTGCCAAGGGGGCGGGGCCCGAGAGACGTCACTCCCTCCCATTGGCCCCCTCCCAAACTATATTTTTTATTGCAGGAGGGTAAGGGGCCATAGCCAAGGGGCTAGGGGGGCGTGTATGGCCCCCAGGCCGCCTGTTGGACAGGCCTGTTATAAAGCACTTTTTAACTGGTAAAAGGCAAAATGTTTTAAAATGACTGCTTTCTTTCAAAAGTCAAAATGTAACATTTTGAGTGCCTTCTTCTTTTTCCTTGTTTAACCCAGTATATTACTTCTCAATTAATAGCACACTATTTGTACTGAATCCATCTCTTTGACTTTCTCCCTTTTGCAAATGACACCATGCCTCCTGCACCTTATTATTTTCTCCTGGAAGAAGGAAGCTGCCAGCTCCCTATAACTGTCTGCTCTTTCCGGATGAAAGGAATCCAACCAAGTGTTGACATTCTGGGCATATCTTGGGCACACTGGAAACAGAAAAGTCGCAGGCGGCAGCCTTTTCCCAGTCAATGGTGGGCCTTTTCTTCGTCACCTTGGCTGTTGGCTAAGAGTGCTGGTCGGTGATTGATCTGACAATGGTGTTTTTGATCTAAGCTAAGGTTCCTTTGCAAAGGATTAGTTGGTTAATCATATGTAGAGCTGGAATGAGCACAAGCGACTCCCCTTGATCACTTTTAGCAGAAAGAAGGAGAGACCAACCCATAAGCCCACTGTGAGTAGTAGGTGCTGAAGTGTTGCTTCCAGCTGTTAAGTCCTAGTAGGGAGGAACTTCAAGACTATCCAGTCAACAAATAGCAGTTTCAAATAATATATTGTATGATGATCTATATACTCATAAACATATCAAATCATTCTTATCATCATAATGTTTTGCCCGCAATCGGGTAAGCATACACATCAGTAATTTCATGCAGTGATCAGTACAATAATTCATTGATATTCACAATAATTCATTATTTACTCAAGATTGCCTTATAATTGTGAATATTGCAATAATGGACTATGGGACTCATGAGATGGGACTGATGCAGAATGTGTTGAATTTATGTAATTGAATGAATATCAATGAATTATTGTACTGATCACTGCATGAAATTACTGATGTGTATGCTTACCCGATTGCGGGCAAAACATTATGATGATAAGAATGATTTGGGCAAGACACCGATGTCAATACATTGCCTGCATGACTGGCTGCAAGTGGTTCTCAACCTGTGGGTCCCCAGGTGTTTTGGCCTACATCTCCCAGAAATTTCAGCCAGTTTACCAACCGTTAGGATTTCTGGGAGTGGAAGGCCAAAACATCTGGGGCCCACAGGTTGAGAACCACTACACTAGAACATTTAGACTCCCTTGGGGTATATCCAGGGCAGCTCTGGGGTAAACTACTCTATAGTATTTCACTTAGTGTAGACTTAGGATCTCATCAGAATCAAGACCCCCCCCCCCTCTCCCAATTTCTACACACTTCTTAAACTGTTTACAGGCAGCATCCCACAGAGCCCATCATCTGAGGTAAGTTTACTTCTGTGTGTTGCCTGTGGGACTCCGTCTGTAAACTGTATCAGAAGTGTGTAGAAACAGAGGATTATGGAGTCAGGAATCAATCATGTTAAGAGCCCCCAATTTGCAAGGAAATGGCTGACTGCACTTCCATAAATGGGTGATGGGACCTATTATCCACCTATGTTAGATCACTTTAGAGGCATTGAAGAGTGGGTGTTCCTGTGGCTGATCTCCAAATGAGTATCAATGCTCCTTTTGTCACCAGTAATCCTCTTGCATGAGTTCTGGATAGTACTTTTTAAAAAACATAATATCAAAGCCAGGCATGTAGCTAGGGGGTAAGGGATTCAGCCCCCCAAAATTCTCAGGGTGGTCCGTGAAAAGGCCTTACTGGTACATTATTTAAACTGTTATGTTAATTCATATCATGATCTGATCACCATGCTCATTATATCCCACATTAATGGGGTTATTGGGATAACAATACAAAATGTTTGCTAGGGTAGACCCTCTTCCACCCAGTCTCAGCCCCCCCCGAACCAAACTCACCCCCCCGAATCAAAATCCTGGCTACGGCCCTGATCAAAGCCCATTGTGCTTGGATATTCTGGGGGCCCTTCCACACAGCCCAATATCCCAGAATATCAAGGCAGAAAATCCCACAATATCTGCTTTGAACTGGGTTTTTTCTGCCTTGATATTCTGGGATATAGGGCTGGGTGGAAGAGCCCTGAGGCTGATAGTGTAATAATTAGTTACAATAGTAACGATACAATTTAAATAATATATAGACATTATGTAGACATAAGTAGAGTAACACATTATCTAACATTATTGGAAGTATCGCAAGATTTTGGACTTCCACAATTGCAAAATGTCTACTTTGAAAAAGAGGAAATGATGTGGAATGGGCAAGGACAACACTCGCTCAGAGCATGGGGGTGAAGTCGAGCCCCTGTTTCATTGACCTGCAGCAGGCAGTTCCAAATTTCCTGCATATGTGGTCTGGCATCTCTAGCACAAAAGGCTGGGATTTGGCATCAAAAGACCTCCAGCCATTTCTACCTCTTTGTTTTCTTGCCTCACTTGACCTGAAGCCATGGACTCTTTGTGTACGGAGTTGCATGCGGACAGGCCAACAGGGGCAAGTCCTGAGTGATTTGAGAGACATAGTTTTCTAAGGACTTCCGTGTGTTTGGACTCTCCTCTGGCTATTAGCAAAAGGACTTTTCTCTTAGAGTTTTTCCCAAGGACACAGATGGACTTTCTTTCTACTCCCTGAATATGAAATAATTGTTTCCCTGGACTCTCTCGCTATGAAATTGTATGAAATACCAAAGCTGTATGAAAGTCAAGCATGATATTTTCCTGTATTTCCCTAGACTTCTGTGTAAGTTCTCCCTTTGCATGCCCTAACCCCCATGAAATGCCTAGAAACTGTATAAGAGTATTATTATTTCCTTTTCCTTCTATCCTTGTATTTTAAATTGTAACTTCTGAATGTTTTGCCTTGATGAAATGTATTTTGTAACAAAGATGACTCATCCTGCCTGTAAAAAGCCCCAGACATTAGGAAAATTCCAAGGACCCAAACAATAGGTGGTAAGATTGCAGGACAGCAGGGGTCTTCCCTTGCCAATCAGACATGCTATAATCTCAAAACTTCATTAACACATCTATTAATTGATCAGGGATTCCTCTAATGACTCAGGAAGAGCCCTGTCTGTTTAGCCTCACATGGAAAATCCCACAATCTCTCACACATTTACTAAACAAAGAAAAACCATCAGAAGTGCATGCTACTGCCAGGAAATGTCATTAATTTTTGCCACCACACAAGAGATAACTGATGTCACCAGATTTAGATTTTCCTCTCATCAATGAAAACCAAATTAGCATGTCTTAAACCCATTTATCCCAGATTTCCTTCCCATTGTCCTGAGCATGTTCCTGCCTCTTGCTCCCCATTGGCTCACTGGCTAGGCGAAGAAATTCCCTTATTGGCTAAAAGACAGGTGGCACTGGTTTGTGATTGGCTGGGGGGGGGGGGAACCAACTGGCGCCTAGCCCCAGCTGCTTGCCAAAATTCCAACCAATCAGGGCGAAGCGCAGGAAGCATGAAGGGCGGGAGGAACTTGAATCTGGTACCTTTGCAAAAGTGAATAAATATTCCAGAAAATGCCAATAAAGTTTATGTCAAGCATTGCGGACTCAGGAAAATTGCAGCTTGTCATCCTTTCCAGCTGGGACGAACCTTCTCTCGTGTGGCACGCCTCGGAATCTTGGTGAGAAATCTCTCTGGGGCGCTGGGGTTTTCCTAGGCACCGGAAAAGCCCACCAAGGTTATTTTTCCATCTCAAGGCCCTCGATTTAGGGGACCGGGTCTCTGCCCTTAAGGCAAGGCTCCCTAAATTTCTATCGATTTCAGGGGGTTCACTTGAAATGGTCAAAAGAACATCATGTGCAATGGGGTTGAAAATATGATGCATTTTTATTTTACATGCAACAGAACAAAATATTATAATAAGATTATTCTCCCTGCCCCGCCCCCCACCCCGCTGCACCACTGGGGGTCTCAGAAGGAGAAAGGGAAGGGGAAGGGGAGGAGGAGGAGGAAAAAGAAGAGGAAGAAGGGAAAAAACGGTAGAAGAAGAGGCTGCGCTGGCAGATGATGTGAAAGACAGCCAAGAACCAACATTAATGGAAGTCAATAGCAGAAAACTACTTATAGTGCAAAAGGCAAAGAGTGAATACTGTAAAAATATGTATGTATGTATGTATGTATGTAAAACTTTTATATCCCAATCTCTGGAGCACTGATTTCTCAAAGAATCTACATTTCCTGTAAACATAGGCCTATGGCAGAAACAGGCCAATATGACAGTAAATCATGACATATAGGCATTGGGAACATCTCTGAAAATTCCCTTTTAAGAAACACATCCCCTCTAATCCCATACGACAGCCAGCATAGTGGTCTGGTTTTGCTGTGTACTAATCTTGTTGTATTTGAAATAATAATAGTGATAATAAGAATCAGAATCACAAAGGTTTGGTTCCTGGAACCCCGTAGATAGCAAAATCCATGGATGCTCAAGTCCCATGATAAATAATCATAGAATCATAGAGTTGGAAGAGACCTTGTGAGCCATCACGTCCAACCGCCTGCCTAGAAGCAGGAGCAGGCCTGGATTATCCATAAGGCCACACTAGGCCATGGCCTATGGGCGCAGCCATTGGGGGGGGGGGCAGATTCGAACCCCCCCCCAGTGTAAAAAAAGTCGATCTTCGGGCACTTCTACAACTGCGCACGGAGCACCCCCACGCCCCACGCCCCCCTTGCTCTGCCACACCTTGGCTCCTCCCTCCCTCCTCAGGCCACGCTAAGACTCCCAGAGTCCATTTGTGACACTGATGGAGTACTTCCTCATTGTATTGTCGAAGACTTCCATGGCTGGAATCACTGGGTTGTTGTAGGTTTTTCGGTTTGTATGGCCATGTTCTAGAAGCATTCTCTCCTGACGTTTTGCCTCCATCTATGGCAAGCATCCTCGGAATTTGGGAGGCCTGTTGGAACTAGGAAAATTGGGTTTTTCAGCGTAGAAGGAAAGTCAGGGGGCACAGTAGATGTGCTTTCCTGGTCCTTAGTTTTTCCTATTTTCATGTGTCTTGTAAGGGTTTTTCCCTGTAGAGATGGTCAATGCACTTGCTCTTTTTTTGCTTGCTTACTGGAGATTTTTACAGCATTTTGTATTTTATATTATATATTTTTATATTTTGTATAATATTTTTTATATATATTTTATATTATATTATATATTATATTATATATTTTATATTATTTTATGGTGTTTTATATTATATTTTATCTTATATTTTATGGTGTTTTATATTTTATATTATATTTTTTATATATATTATATATTATATTATATTATATATTTTATATTATTTTATGGTGTTTTATATTATATTTTATCTTATATTTTATGGTGTTTTATATTTTATATTATATTATATATTATATATTATATATTTTATATTATTTATTTTATGGTGTTTTATATTATATTTTATCTTATATTTTATGGTGTTTTATATTTTTTATTATATTTTTTATATTATATTTTTTATTATATTTTTTATATATTATATTATACTTTTACGACATTTTATATTATATATTATATAATATATTTTATATTATATTTTATGGTGTTTTATATTATATATTTTATATTGTATTATATTTTATATTTCATATTTTATATTTTATATTATATTTGTATATTATATTTTATGGCGTTTTATATTTTATATTATTTATATATATATAATATTTTATATTATATTATATTTTATATTTTATATTATATTTTTATATTATATTATATTATATTATATATTTTTATATTATATTTTTATGACATTTTATATTATATTATATTATATATATTATATATTATATATTATATTTATGGCGTTTTATATTTTATATTATATTTTTATATTATATTTTTATTATATTTTTATATATTATATATACTTTTATGACATTTTATATTATATATTATATAATATATTTTATATTATATTTTATGGTGTTTTATATTATATATTATATATTGTATTATATTATATATTTCATATTTTATATTATATTTGTATATTATATATTATGGCGTTTTAAATTTTATATTATTTTTATATATATAATATTTTATATTATATTATATTTTATATTATATTTTTATATTATATTATTTTTACGGTGTTTTATATTTTATATTATTTTTATATTATATTATATTTTATATTATATATTTGTATATTATATTTATACGGCGTTTTATATTTTATTATTATTTATTTATATATCATATTATATTATACGGCATTTATATTTTATATTATATTTTTACAGCATTTTATATTATATTTTATATTTTATATATTTTATATTATTTTTAGGGTGTTTTATATTTTATATTTTAATATTATATTTTTTCAGCGTTTTATATATATATTTCTCTGCCAATTGCGCATATACAAATGTGTGTGTTTTATGTTTTATGTGTATATAACACACATTAATAACAGTATATTTTATTTGCTACACCTGTTTCAAAAACACACCCCCTGTCCCACTGTGTCTGTATCAGGCCTGGGCCAACTTCCGCCTTCCAGGGGCTTTGGACTACAACTCCCACAATTCCTAGCAGCCGGTAGGCTGCTAGGAATTGTGGGAGTTGTAGTCCAAAGCCCCTGGAAGGCGGAAGTTGGCCCAGGCCTGATACAGCCAGACTTCAAAGGCTGCGTCACGGGTGGTAGTGAGGGAAGCCCCGCCTCCCTGCTGGCGGCCCAACAGCAGCCGGCCATCTGCAGGAGGGAAATCCCGGCGTCCCAGGCTGAGCGCCGCGGCCTCCCTCCTTTGATGTGATTCCAGGAGACCTTAGACTGAACCCCAGGAAGGGAAGGGAGCCGGGTTCACGCGGGGGGCAAAGAGCCCAGAGTGACGCCTTCCCCGCCCGAGCCTCTCATAGAGCCTTCTCGGCGGAGTTGGTGTCAGGGCTCCAGTGGCGCAATCGGTTAGCGCGCGGTACTTATACAGCAGTACAGAGCAGAGCCATGCCGAGGTTGTGAGTTCGAGCCTCACCTGGAGCACATGTCTTTTGTTTATTTGGGGGGCCCGGAGAGGAGGCTCGGATGCAGGGCTGCTCGACTCTGGGCGTCTCCGGCGCTGCAGGAGGGAAACGCCGCCCGGCTTGGGCATGGGAGAGCCAGGGAAAGGGAAGGGGGACGTTGTGATTGACAGCCAAATAGAGCAGCCTTGGAAAAGGCCTCCCAACCAAGAAAGCACTTTTGGGGAAGGAGGAACCTAAGCAACACCAAGGGGACTTGGGCATCTCTTTTTGGTGCCACTTGCTGTTGAAGTTTCTGCTTTCACTCTACAATCCTATCATCTGAGCCTATTTAAGCAACATTTTTATTTGTTTATTTGTTTATTTATTTGCAACAAATAAACCTGCATTGAGAAGGGTCTCCCAATAAACAAAGCACTTTTTAAAGTGATAGAATGAAAATAAACAACACAAAGATGTCAACACACGGAGTTAAAAAATAAATAATTAATGAAATATAATACTAATAATGTTTCAATATAATAATATATAATAATATTGCAATATAGCAGTACTAATATATTAATATAAATAATACATAGAATATTGATAATATTATAATGTAATACAATATAATACTAATAATGTTTCAACATAATAATGCATAATAATATTGCAGTATAGCAGTACTAATATATTAATACAAATAATAATACATAGAATATTGATAATATTATAATGTAATACAATATAATACTAATAATGTTTCAATATAATAATATATAAAAATATTGCAGTATAGCAGTACTAATATATTAATATAAATAATAATACATAGAATATTGATAATATTATAATGTATTACAATAAAATACTAATAATGTTTCAACATAATAATACATAATAATATTGCAATATAGCAGTACTAATATATTAATATAAATAATACATAGAATATTGATAATATTATCATGTAATACAATATAATACTAATAATGTTTCAACATAATAATACATAATATTGCAGTATAGAAGTACTAATATATTAATATAAACAATACATAGAATATTGATAATATTATAATATAATACAATATACTAATAATGTTTCAATATAATAATATATAAAAATATTGCAGTATAGCAGTACTAATATATTAATATAAATAATACATATAGTATTGATAATATTATAATTGATCGCTGGATCAAGGCGGATCGGCGCTGCTCGTGTTATTGGATCTCACAGCAGCGTTTGATACTGTCTATTACAATCTATTGTCCCCCCACCTGGCTGGGGCCGGGGTGAGTGGGGCAGCCCTTAATTGGGTGTCCTCCTTCTTCCGGAACCAGCTGCAGTGAGTGAGGAGGGGTGAAGTTGTCTTCGGGGGTTCTCCGCTTTATTGCGGGGTCCCTCAGGGAGCAATTCTCTCCCCGCTGTTATTTAACATCTATATGCGACCACTTGCCCAGCTGGTACGTAGTTTTGGGCTTGGGTGTCACCAGTACGCTGATGACACTCAGCTCATTCTGAAGATGGATGGCCGGCCCAAATCCACACCTGATAATTTCCATCGCTGCCTTGAAGCCGTTACTGGATGGCTACGAGCCAGTAGGTTGAAGGTGAATCCGGCAAAGACGGAGATCCTAGAAAATAAGAACATAAGAAGAGCCATGCTGAATCGGACCTCAGCCCATCTAGTCCAGCCTTCTGTGTCACACAGTGGCCCACCAGTTGTACACGGGGATCTCGAGCAGAAAGGAGGGCAAAACCCTCACCTGCTCCCGACCCCCCACAACCAGTACCCAGGGAAATCCTGCCTACCTCAACCAACTCCGAGGTGGCACTTGGATGTCCTTTTCAGTAACTACCGATACACTTGGTATCCATGAATCTGTCTAATCCTGCCTTGAAGTTGTTCAGGCTGACCGCTGTCACAACCTCCTCTGGAAGTGAGTTCCATAACCCAATGGCCCTCTGGGTGAAGAAATATTTCCCTTTATTAGTCCTAATTTTCCTACCTTGGAGCTTCAGGGAGTGCCCCCTAGTCCTAGTGTTTTGTGACAAAGAAAATAATTTTTCTTTATTCACCTTTTCTATCCCATGCATGATTTTATACACTTCGATCAAGTCACCTCTTAAACGCCGTCTTTCAAGGCTGAAAAGACCAAGGCGTTGCAACCTGGTTTCATAAGGGAGCCGCTCCATCCCTTGGATCATTCTTGTTGCCCTTTTCTGTACCTTTTCCAGTTCCGTTATATCCTTCTTAAGGTGCGGAGACCAGAATTGTACACAGTACTCCAAATGTGGCCTTACCATCGATTTGTAGAGAGGTAATACAACATTTGCTGACCTATTTTCGATTCCCTTCCTGATCATGCCAAGCATAGAATTTGCTTTTTTCGCTGCTGCTGCGCACTGGGTTGACATCTTCATTGAGCTGTCCACCAAAACCCCAAGATCCCTTTCCTGGTTTGTCTCGGAAAGCTTTGACCCCATCAATTGGTAGGTGTAGTTGGGGTTCTTTGCCCCGATGTGCATGACTTTACACTTGTTTAGGTTAAAATGCATTTGCCACTTTGTTGCCCATTCACTCAATTTCGAGAGATCTTTCTGGAGCTCTTTACAATCAGTTTCATTTTTAACTACCCTGAACAGTTTAGTGCCATCTGCAAACTTTGCTACCTCACAATTTACTCCTACATCCAGATCATTAATTTTATTTATTTATTTATAAATTCGATTTGGTAGACCGCTCTCTCCGGAGCCCAGAGCGGTTTACAACACAATCAGTAAAATCAGTAAAATCAGTAAAACATCAGTACAGATAAAAACGAATACCCAAAGGCCCCACTCCCCACAATAACCCCGGCAGCAATGATGTACAGGCCATACATAGCAAAACGGTATGATGGCCGCTGGCGAGCTATAGGCGGCATCAGTTGGAACCAAATGCCTGCCTATATAGCCAAGTCTTCACAGACTTGCGGAAGGCCAGCAAGCCCCGTATTGCTCGTATCTCCAGAGGATCGGAGCGGCCACTGTAAATGCTCTCTGCCGGGTGCTCGACAGCCTACAGATCTTAATACTAGGGACCTCTAGTAGACTAAGCCCCTCTGAACGCAGTGATCTTCTGGGTTTATATGGGGTAAGACGCTCCCTCAAGTACACTGGCCCCAAGCCATATAAGGCCTTGAAAGTTAGAACTAACACCTTGAAGGAGATCCGGAATCAATGGGAAGCCAGTGCAGTGCACGCAGGAGTGGAGTCCCATGGGCTGATCTTGGGGCTCGCGACTGCTGGCGCTGCTGCGTTCTGCACCAGCTTAAGTTTCCGGATTGCCGACAAGGGTAGGCCAATGTACAGTGCATTACAGTAATCGAGCCTCAAGATGACCGTGGCTTGGATCACCGTGGCCAGGTCGCTGCGGGAGAGGTAAGGAGCCAGCCGTTTCGCCTGCCGCAGATGGTAGAACGCTGTCTTGCAAGCGCAGGCAATCTGCGCTTCCATCGACAGTTGGGTGTCCAGCTGGACCCCAAGGCTCTTAACTAGGGGCTGTGGGCGAAGTGCCACACCATCAAACGTCGGCAACTGGGTCTCTACTCCCCCCGGGCAGCCCAGCCACAAGATCTCCGTCTTCGCCGGGTTCACCTTCAACTTACTGGCTCGCAGCCATCCAGTTACGGCTTCAAGGCAGAGATGGAAATTATCGGGTACAGATTCCACCCCGGGGGTCCATCTCAGAATGAGCTGGGTGTCATCAGCGTACTGATGGCACTCCAGCCCAAAACTCCGTACCAATTGGGCGGTGGTCGCATATAGATGTTAAATAACAGCGGGAGAGAATGGCCCCCTGAGGGACACCACAATGTAAGGGGGCACCCTCAGAGACCACCCCTTGCCACTTCACTCGCTGCCGGCGGTTTTGGAGGAAGGAGGACAGCCAGTTGAGGGCTGTCCACCTCACCCCCGCCGCCGCCAGGCGGTGTGTCAAAAGTTGGTAATCGACAGTATCAAACGCTGCCGTGAGGTCCAATAACACGAGCAGCGCCGATCCGCCTCGATCCAAGTGGCAGCGGAGTTGGACTGTGAGGGAGACCAGGACGGTCTCTGTCCCATGGCCCGAACGGAAGCCGGACTGGAATGGGTCAAGCCAGGTTGCATCATCCAAGAATGTCTGCAGCTGGTCCATTGCTGCCCTCTCAATTCCCTTGCCCAGGTACGGTAAATTGGACACTGGGCGGCTTGTCATCATCCTCTGCGTCCAGTGGCCGAAACCGGTCGAAGGTGGACCAGGCGCGGAGGGCCACGGAGTCTCAAGCTCATGTACTGTATCAACCGTGGCAGGAAGGTCCCGGGAGCGTCGCAATCTTGTCTGCGAAATGATTCTGAAAAAGCCTCGGCAGAAAGGGCCCGATCGTCATTTTTGGGATGGTAGGGACTATCGTCAACTGCCGAATTATCCGGAATAATTGAGCCGGGCGTGAATCTGCAGACGCTATCAAGGAGGCATAATGGGAATTTTTCGCCTCCTTGACCGCATGCTCATAAGCTTCACTAAAGAGCTTATAAGCTGATTGCGAAGGCCCGTCACGGAGCTTCCTCCACATGCGCTCCAGCCGTCTCTTCTCCCGCTTCATGGCTCTAAGATCTTTGGTGAACCATGGAGAGCGGACCCAGAACTGAACCTTGGGGTACGCCACTTCTCACCTCTTTCCACCCAGAGAAATGTCCGTTTATTACCACCCTTTGTTTCCTACAGTTTAGCCAGGTTCCAATCCAGGACAAGACCTGTCCCCTGATTCCATGGCTGGAGAGCTTATTTAGGAGCCTTTGGTGAGGACTTTGTCAAAAGCCTTTTGAAAGTCAAGGTAAACAATATCGACTGGGTCCCCTTTATCTATGTGTTTATTTACACCCTCAAAGAATTCTATCAAGTTAGTAAGACATGATTTGCCTTTGCAGAAACCATGTTGATTTTCCTTCAGCAATGCCTGTTCTTCTATGTGCTTAGTAATTTTTTCTTTAATAATGGTTTCCATCACTTTGCCTGGAACTGAGGTTAGACTAACTGGCCTATAATTTCCTGGATCACCCCTGGATCCTTTCTTGAAGATCGGAGTTACATTTGCCTGTGGCTTGGTCGCCCGGGCTGTGGGGATGTTCAGCTTCCAACCCTGGACGGCGTGACATTATGTTCGTCGTCATCCGTTAAGAGCCTCGGGGTAACCCTGGACCCTCTGTTGTTGATGGAGGCTCATGTCTGTTGATGGAGGCTCACGTTGATGGAGGGCAGTAAACAAATACGAATAAATAAATAATAAATAAATAAAATATTAAATATAATTAATTACTATTGATAATATCTCTTTTTGATGCCACTTGCTATTGCAGTTTCTGGCTTAATTCTATAATCCTATGATTTGAGTCTATTTAAGCAACAGTTTTATTTGTTTATTCATATCCCGCTTTATCTCTCCGTACAGAGATTCAAAGCGATTCACAATAAAAAACATTGCAACTTAAAAATATATACAGATATCCAACAATATTTGATAATATTATAATGTAATTCAATATAATAATACTAATAATAATAATTCAAAATAATATATAATAATATTGCAATATAGCAGTATTAATATATTAATATAAATAATAATACATAAAATATTGATAGTATTATAATGTAATACAATATAATACTACTAATAATATGATATTATAATTATATATTTTATATTACATGTAATGTTACTAATAATATTACACTATAATGGTATAATACAATATAGTAATATATAATACTGATCTACTTACAAAGCAACCTCTGCTGGAGATGTGGCATGCGCAAAGGGACATATTTTCATTTATGGTGGGAATGCCCCCAAGTGAAGAATTTTTGGAAGGCTATATTTATCGAAATAAGCAATATTATAGGGCTAAATATTACTCCGGATGCTAGGTTAGCATTACTAATGGATGCCACAATGTTGAATTTAGAAAAGAAAAGAAAGAATTGATGATTATTTTACTCACTGTGGCAAGAATTATAATAGCAAGGAATTGGAAAATAATAACTAATCTTACACTGGAAGCTTGGTCTAGGGAGGTATGGAACGTAGCCTTAAATGATCAACTAACAATGGAAATGAAGGTATGCAGGGGGGAAACTAATAGATCAGATTTTGAAGCATACTGGTCGGTTTTTTATTAAATATACTTTAGAGAGTGAAAATAGAATGCAATATAACCCTGTTGGTCAGGAATTTTGGATTTGACATTTGTGTAATGGTTGATTTATAAAGATATGGCAAAGGAAAGGATACCTGTTCAGGCCTTGGTGGTGGGCTATGTGTATGCAAAATGTTCACTGTTTTGTATTCTGTCTACATTGTAAGTTGTTTTTGTATGTAAATAAAATCTTTTTTAAAAAAATACTGATCTACTTACATTTGTATGTTTTCGAACTGCTAGGTTGGCAGGAGCTAGGGCTAACTGCAGGAGCTCATCCTGTCTCGTGGATTTGAACTGGTCAGCAGTTGTGGTGGATTTGAACTGGTCAGCAATTCAGAAGCACAAGGGTTTAACCCTTTGTGCCACAGGGGCACATTTTAGGAATACCTGTATTTCTTGGAGATGCGACCCAAGTGGAACATGAAATCCATGGCTCAATGGACTTCTGGGATTTGTAGATTGGAAGGGGCACCAACACGCTTGGGCAAAGGAGGCCTTGTAAAACTAAAAATCCTGGCTTTCAATAGTATTGAGCCAGAGCAGTTCAAGTGATGTCAAACCACATTAATTGTTGCTTAATAATGGGTATGTTTTAGAAGATTGTTCTGGATGCTCACACTAGGTCCATTCTTCCTTTATTTGTGCATGTTCATTGAGCATGGATGTCTTCTGCCACCCTTTCTGGCAGCTTTGCGGGCTGCCTATTTTGAACCCAAATGGGCCTACATTCCCTTAAAGCAGGCACGGGCAAACTTTGGGCTTCCGGGTGTTTTGGACTTCAACTCCCACAATTCTTAACAGCCTAATGAAGTTGAAGTTGGAGTCCAAAACACCCGGAAGCCCAAAGTTTGCCCGTGCCTGTCCTAAAGGCATCTGATCCTATCAACAAAGCTAAGCAGTGTCAGCTCTGGTTAGTACTTGGATGGGAGGCCACCAACAAAAGAAGGAAGCCATAAAATCTGCCTGACCAACAGTCTCCCAACCAGGGGCAGTCCTACAGGTAGGCCAAGGAAGCAGCCGCATGGGGCGCCATCTGGGTAAGGGCGCATTCCCCCACCCGCCAGACAGCGTCCGGCCTCCCTCCCTCTCCCTTTCTCCTTCTCCCAGAGCATGCGCACAACCACCGCCCCTTCGCTGCCCCTGGGCTGCGCGCGCGGCTGGCCGTTTCCACCAGAGCGGCCCCTCAGGCAGGAAGCCACCAGCCAGGCGAAGGCGCGAAGCCTCCCGCTCAGACTGCAGGGCCCATGGCATGAGGGCGGTGAAGGAGGCTCCTCGCTCCTAGTCATTATAATGCGAGTCAAGGACCCGAGAGGCCCCGAGTTGCTGCTGCTGCCGCTGCTGCCAGCATCAGCAGCAAGAGAGGCAGCAGCACCTCAGTACCTCAGGAGGTGGAGGTGGCAGAGGGCGCCCGCGAGGAGGTGAGCCCAGGCGGGGCTTGCCTCCCCTCCCCTCCCCTTGGCTTGCTTTCTTTCCCTTCCTTGGCTCCCTCCAGGACCCCCTTCTCTCTTGGAAGAGCAGCAGCAAAAGGATGGATGGATGGGGTGGCGGGCCTTTCTCCCCTTCTCGAGACTCAGGTGTCCCAGGGAGTGTGTCCTTCCCCCCCCACAAATAAGGTCCTTAAGCTATGGCAGGTGCCTCTCCAAACTTCAACTCCCAGGACCAGGCCCGGATTACCCATAAGGCCAGACTAGGCCATGGCCTCAGGTGGCGGATTTTGGGGGCGGCATTTCCGGCCCTGAAGGAAGGGGTGAAGGAAGGAGTGGCGCCTGCCCACGGGACAAGGAGCCGGGGGGAAGTCCCGCCACCCCTAGGGCGATTGACGCGGCGGGCGCCACTCCTTCCCTCAGTGAAGGGAGGAGGTGCGCCAGTGTGAGCGCGGCGGCGGGGGAAGCCGCGTGAGTCGCCCTAGGGGCGGGACTTCCGGCGGCGCCTTGTGCGTCATGCCAGCAGCGGCTCTGCCCCTCCTCCCTTCAGTGAAGGGAGGGGGCGGAACCGGTGAGAAGGAGAAGGCGCCGCTGGAAGTCCCGCCCCTAGGGAGACTCACGCAGCTTTCGCCGCCGCCGCCCCACTCGCTCGTGCCCCAAACACGAGAGGGGCAGCGGTGGGGAAAGCCGCGTGAGTCGCCCTAGGGGCGGGACTTCTGGCGGCGCCTTGTGCGTCATGCCAGCCCCGCCCCCGCAAGAGGCCCCGCCCCCGGGGGCGGTGTTTAGACCGGGCGGCCTTGGGCGGCACAGGCTGCTAATCCGGCCCTGCCCAGGACCCTGTGGCAGTTAAGCAAGGCCAGGCTGCATTCATTCATTCAGCAGTGTAGACGTGCCGATTGCAATATTCACACTTGCCTCAAGCAGACAAGGGTCCTTTCTCCCCATCTTGGCTGCTAATCTGGTTTGTGAAGAAGCCCCCAATGAGGAAGGCGCCAAAATAATGTTTTTTGGGGGGGGCAAAATAATGTTAGCTTACCATTTTAAATTACCTTAGACCGCCCCTGCTCCCAACATACGTGGATGTATAGGTTTGATCACCAGAAATGAGATCATCAGAAAAGGAGACACGGGGATGAGAAGGAGGAGTGGAGAAATACGTAGGAGGAGGAAAACAAAGGGGAGAAGATGAAAGGAGGAACGAAGAGAAGAAGGGAAGAGGAGGAAGACGGCCAACACCCCATTAGGCATATTGAAGAAGCTTTCAAGAGGTCTTTCAAGGGCCGAAAATATTGAGACAAGGCCGACCTCATCTAGGTTGTGTCATTTCACACATTCATATTGTTTACCTTGACTTTCAAAAGGCTTTTGACCAAGTCCCTCACCAAAGGCTCCTAAACAAGCTCTCCAGCCATGGAATCAGGGGACAGGTCTTGTCCTGGATTGGAACCTGGCTATACTGTAGGAACCACAGGGTGGTAATAAATGGACACTTCTCTGGGTGGAAAGAGGTGGGAAGTGGCGTACCCCAAGGTTCAGTTTTGGGTCCGTTACTTTTTAATTTATTCATTAATGACCTGGATGTAGGAGTGAATTCTGAGGTAGCAAAGTTTGCAGACGACACTAAATTGTTCAGGGTAGTTAAAAATGAAACTGATTGTAAAGAGCTCCAGAAAGATCTCTCGAAATTGAGTGAATGGGCAACAAAGTGGCAAATGCATTTTAACCTAAACAAGTGTAAAGTCATGCACATCGGGGCAAAGAACCCCAACTACACTTATCAACTGATGGGGTCAAAGCTTTCCGAGACAAACCAGGAAAGGGATCTTGGGGTTTTGGTGGACAGCTCAATGAAGATGTCAACCCAGTGCGCAGCAGCAGTGAAAAAGCAAATTCTATGCTTGGCATGATCAGGAAGGGAATCGAAAATAGGTCAGCAAATGTTGTATTACCTCTCTACAAATCTATGGTGAGGCCACATCTGGAGTACTGTGTACAATTCTGGTCTCCGCACCTCAAGAAGGATATAACGGAACTGGAAAAGGTACAAAGAAGGGCAACAAGAATGATCCAGGGATGGAGCAGCTCCCTTATGAAACCAGGTTGCAGCGCCTTGGTCTTTTCAGCCTTGAAAGACGGCGTCTAAGAGGTGACTTGATCGAAGTGTATAAAATCATGCATGGGATAGAAAAGGTGAATAAAGAAAAAATATTTTCTCTGTCACAAAACACTAGGACTAGGGGCACTCCTGAAGCTCCAAGGTAGGAAAATTAGGACTAATAAAGGGAAATATTTCTTCACCCAGAGGGTCATTGGGTTATGGAACTCACTTCCAGAGGAGGTTGTGACAGCTGTCAGCCTGGACAACTTCAAGGCAGGATTAGACAGATTCATGGATACCAAGTGTATCGGTAGTTACTGAAAAGGACATTCAAGTGCCACCTCTGTGTTGGTTGGAGGCAGGCAGGATTTCCCTGGGTACTGGTTGTGGGGGGTCGGGAGCAGGTCAGGGTTTTGCCCTCCCTTCTGCTCGAGATCCCCGTGTACAACTGGTGGGCCACTGTGTGATACAGAATGCTGGACTAGATGGGCTGAGGTCCGATTCAGCATGGCTCTTCTTATGTTCTTATATTGTTAGTTTTGAACCAAAATGTTGACGCAATGTGTCAACGTGCTTTCCTTTCCTGTGGCGGAGGGAACAAACTATCCCTGTTCTTCCCATCTTATTTCTGCCTCTGGTACCAAATTTCGTGTTAAGTAACGCCCAGGAAGACATCCACGGCATTAACGGAAGTGCAGCTGTGCCTGAGGAGGGGGCTCACTCCAAGGCCACCCCTACCCCTTCCATCCAGTAGAGCAGTGGTTCTCAAACTTCCTCATGTTGTGAACCCTTAATACAGCTCCTCATGTTGTGGTGATCCCGAACCATAAAATTATGGATCATAATGTAAATATCTGATATGAAGGATGTATTTTAATTCACGGGACCAAATTTGGCATGGATGAATACCTGATACACCCAAATTGAATACTAGTGGGTGTGGGGGGTGGGCTGGGGGGCGATTTTGTCATTTGAGTTGTAGTTGTTGGGATTTATACTCCACCTACAATAGAAGACACTCAGGACGCTTCTTCTTCTCATCTTCTGCAAGAAGAAGAATATATACACAACTGTATTGATGGCAGCTTGCTCAACTAAACTCGCACTCAGACTCTAAACTATCTAGTCCGTGAGCTGCTTTTTGCAGACGATGCTGCCCTTGTCGCCCATTCAGAAGCAGCCCTGTGGCGCTTCACATCCTGCTTTGCAACAGCTGCAGAGCTGTTTGGGCTGGAAGTCAGCCTGAAGAAAACAGAAGTCCTCTACCAGCCCGCACCACAGGAAGAACACCATCATCCCCACGTCAGCATAGGCATATCTGTGCTTAAGTCCGTCCAGCAGTTCAGCTCCCTGGGAAGCATTGTCTCTTCAGACGCCAAGATTGATAAAGAGATAGATCACAGATTAGCAAAGGCATAGAGTGCATTTGGAAGGCTTCACAAAAGAGTCTGGAGCAACAAGCACCTGAGGCAATGCACCAAAATCAGTGTGTACAGAGCTATCGTACTGTCTATTCTCCTCTATGGGTCTGAAACATGGGTCACCTATCACCAACACATACGACTTCTCGAACACTTCCATCAGCGCTGTCTTCGCACAATCCTAAATGTACACTGGACCAACTATGTGAGGAATGTTGCTGTCCTTGAGCAAGTAGGGATCACCAGCATTGAGGCCATGCTATTGAGAACACAGCTGCGCTAGGATGGAGGACCACTGCCTCCCAAAGATACTACTCTATGGTGAACTCGCCACGGGTCAGCGCAAGAGAGGCGCCCCCAAAAAGAGATATAAGGACTCCTTGAAACAACATCTCAGGCTCGGCCAGATTGATCGCCAACAATGGTCCACCCTGGCCTCACATCGGGAGGCGTGGAGACGCACTATCCACAATGCTGTGGCCTCTTTTGAGAAGACACGCCGAATGGGTCTCAAATAGAAATGACAACGCAGAAAGAACCGCAACTTGGAAACAACATCACCCAAGGAGACTTTCTGCTGTGCTTTCTGCAACCGGACTTGCCTATCTCGGATTGGCCTTCTTAGTCATCAACGTGCTTGTAAAAAGCCTGGGATGAGTCCTTCCTAAGAATCTTTGTTCGCGAAGTAATGCCAGAGAGAGACAATAGAAGAGTATTCTGAACTCCACCAACGATGGAATTGTACCAATCTTGGCACACAGAACTTCCACAACCAAGAGAAAATACTGGAAGGGTTTGGTGGGCATTGACCTTGAGTTTGGGAGTTGTAGTTCACCTACATCCAGAGAGCACCATGGACACAAACAATAATGGATCTGGACCAAATTTGGCGCAAATACTCAATATCCACAAATGTGAACACTGGTGGACTTTGGGGAAAATAGATCTTGACATTTGGGAGTTGTAGTTGCTGGGATTTATAGTCCACCTACAATCAAAGAGCATTCAGAATCCCACCAGTGATAGAATTGGGCCAAACGTTCCACAGAGAACCCCCATGACCAAAAGAAAATACTGTGTTTTTGATGGTCTTTGGCAACCTCTCTGACCCCCCCACTCGTGAGCCCCCATGGGTCCTGACACCCAGGCTGAGAAACACTGCTGTAGATACCTGAAACTGTGGATACTAATGATCTTTTTATTTTGAGTATACTTGGGTTGGCCCACAATCATGATCATCGGTAATGAAACTATAGATATTGAATTGGATGCATCTACACACTGTTAAATTAATGCCGTTTGGCGCCACTTGAACTGTGATGCCTCAAAGCTATGAGATCATGGGAGTTGTAGTTTGGTGAGGCACTAGAATGCTTTGGAAGAGAAGACAACTTAAACTCCCTGGATCCCATAGCATTGAATCATGGCAGTTAAAGTGGTATCAAATTGCAGTAATTCTACAGTATAGATACACCTATATCTTTATAATGTGCTTAAGAACATAAGAACATAAGAAGAGCCATGCTGAATCGGGCCTCAGCCCATCTAGTCCAGCATTCTGTGTCACACAGTGGCCCACTAGTTGTACACAGGGATCTCGAGCAGAAAGGAGGGCAAAACCCTCACCTGCTCCCGACCCCCCACAACCAGTACCCGGGGAAATCCTGCCTACCTCCATCAACACAGAGGTGGCACTTGGATGTCCATTTCAGTAGCTACTGATTCCCTTGGTATCCATGAATCTGTCTAATCCTGCCTTGAAGTTGTTCAGGCTGACCGCTGTCACAACCTCTTCTGGAAGTGAGTTCCACAACCCAATGACCCTCTGGGTGAAGAAATATTTCCCTTTATTAGTCCTAACTTTCCTACCTTGGAGCTTCAGGGAGTGCCCCCTAGTCCTAGTGTTGGGTGACAGAGAAAATAATTTTTCTCTATTCACCTTTTCTATCCCATGCATGATTTTATACACTTCGATCAAGTCACCTCTTAAACGCCGTCTTTCAAGGCTGAAAAGACCAAGGCGTTGCAACCTGGTTTCATAAGGGAGCCGCTCCATCCCTTGGATCATTCTTGTTGCCCTTTTCTGTACCTTTTCCAGTTCCGTTATATCCTTCTTGTGGTGCGGAGACCAGAATTGTACACAGTACTCCAGATGTGGCCTCACCATAGATTTGTAGAGAGGCAATACAACATTTGACGACCTATTTTCGATTCCCTTCCTGATCATGCCAAGCATAGAATTTGCTTTTTCACTGCTGCTGCGCACTGGGTTGACATCTTCATTGAGCTGTCCACCAAAACCCCAAGATCCCTTTCCTGGTTTGTCTCGGAAAGCTTTGACCCCATCAATTGGTAGGTGTAGTTGGGGTTCTTTTTCCCCCGATGTGCATGACTTTACACTTGTTTAGGTTAAAATGCATTTGCCACTTTGTTGCCCATTCACTCAATTTCGAGAGATCTTTCTGGAGCTCTTTACAATCAGTTTCATCTTTAACTACCCTGAACAATTTAGTGTCATCTGCAAACTTTGCTACCTCAGAATTCACTCCTACATCCAGATCATTAATGAATAAATTAAAAAGTAACGGACCCAAAACTGAACCTTGGGGTACGCCACTTCTCACCTCTTTCCACCCAGAGAAATGTCCGTTTATTACCACCCTTTGTTTCCTGCAGTTTAGCCAGGTTCCAATCCAGGACAAGACCTGTCCTCTGATTCCATGGCTGAAGAGCTTGTTTAGGAGCCTTTGGTGAGGGACTTTGTCAAAAGCCTTTTGAAAGTCAAGGTAAACAATATCGACTGGGTCCCCTTTATCTATGTGTTTATTTACACCCTCAAAGAATTCTATCAAGTTAGTAAGACATGATTTGCCTTTGCAGAAACCATGTTGATTTTCCTTCAGCAATGCCTGTTCTTCTATGTGCTTGGTAATTTTTTCTTTGTGCTTGTAACAGGTGTTTTTCTGTGTGCTTGTAACAAGTGTTATGATGGCTTGAGTACAAAGGCAGGAGGAGGCACCGTGAAGTTGAGGCGCTTTTCGGAAGACATGCTTCAGTCTTGCCAAGAACTCACCTGCCTTCTGAAATGTCCGCAATAGATGGCACTGTGGCCACACAGGCACGAGGAGTCAGGCAGCTCACCCTGCAAAATACAAGCTTTCTGAAAACAATAACAGAGGCCTCTTGCCAAGTTCTGCAATGTTTGTTCCTTCGAGTGAGAAACAATAGGCTCACATTCCAGTGGTCGGAGGGAAAGCCAGAGCGACACATGAGCTGGGCCCAGGGCGTGTTTGGAAGAGATCCTCAAAATCACGATGGTCAAACCAAAGTGATTGCTCGTAGGTGTCCTGTAAGAATGCAGAGGCTAGGCAGATGGGAACGTTGTTAATCGTGAATGGCATTGTTATTTGTTTGAGCATTATTCAGTGGACATGTATTAATAAACGAGCAGAAATAATCCCTCTCTCTGGAGTTTGGATTTTAACCAAATCAGAACAACAGTTGAAACCGAATGGGGCTGGAAAGACCCTGCTGCTTTGGGAATGGGATTTGGGAGAAGATTACGGGCCCTTCCGCACAGCCATATAACCCAGAATATCAAGGCAGATAATCCACAATATCTGCTTTGTACTGGGTTATCTAAGTCAGTGTTTTTCAACCTTTTTTGAGCCACGGCACATTTTTTACATTTACAAAATCCTGGGGCGCACTACCAACCAAAATGATACAAAATGTCATTTGGGAGTTGTAGTTGCTGGGAGTTATAGTTCACCTGCAATCAAAGAGCACTCTGAACTCCACCAATGATGGAATGGAGTCAAACTTCCCACACAGAACTCCCATAACCAAGAGAAAATACTATAAGAGTTTGGTGGGCATTGACCTTGAGTTTTGGAGTTGTAGTTCACCTATATCCAGAGAGCACGGTGGACTCAAACCATGTTGGATCAGGACCAAACTTGGCATGAATACTCAATATGCCCAAATGTGAACACAGAGGCAGTTTGGGGAAAATAGACCTTGACATTTGGGAGTTACAGTTTCTGGGTTTTATAGTTAACACACAATCAAAGAGCATCCTGAACTCTTGCAACAATGGAATTGAACCAAACTTGGCATATTGAACTCTCGTTATCAACAGAAAGTACTGAAAGGGTTTGCTTGGGAATTGACCTTGAATTTGGAAGTTGTAGTTCACCTACACCCAGAGAGCACTGTGGACTCAAACAATGTTATGTTGTGTTGTTGTTTGTTTTTAGGTCCCTAAAACAGGCATGGGAAAACTTCGGCCCTCTGGGTGCTTTGGACTTCAACTCGCCCAACTCGCCCACTCGCCCAACTGGTGCGGAGTTTCGGGCTGGAGTGCCATCAGTACGCTGATGACACCCAGCTCATTCTGAGGATGGACCCCGGGGTGGTCTCCGTACCCGATAATTTCCATCTTTGCCTGGAGGCCGTTACTGGATGGCTGCGAGCCAGTAAGTTGAAGGTGAACCGGCGAAGACGGAGATCTTGTGGCTGGGCCGCCCGGGGTAGAGACCCAGTTGCCGGCGTTTGGCGGTGCGGCCCTTCACCCGCAACCGTCTGTAAAAAGCTTGGGGTCGGCTGGGCGCCCAGTTGTCTATGGAGGAGCAGATTGCCTGCACCTGCAAGACAGCCTTCTTTCATCTGCGTCTGGCAAAACGCCTGGCTCCTTACCTCTCCCGCCGCGACCTGGCCACGGTGATCCAAGCCCGCGGTCATCTCGAGGCTCGATTACTGTAATGCGCTGTACATTGGCCTGCCCTTGTCGGCAATCCGGAAACTTAAGCTGGTGCAGAACGCTGCAGCGTCTGCTCTCGGAGCTTTAAGATCTGACCACGTGACTCCACTCCTGCGCGAACTGCACTGGCTTCCAGTTGAATTCGGGTAGCCTTCAAGGTGTTAGTTCTAACTTTCAAGGCCTTATATGGTTTGGGGCCAGTGTACCTGAAGGAGCGGCTTACCCCTTATGTGCCCAGGAGATCACTGCGCTCAGAGGGACTTAATCTTTTGGATGTGCCTAACATCAGGGTTTGTAGATTGGCTACCACACGACGGAGGCGTTTACCGCAAGCCGCGCCAGCTCTGTGGAACGGCCTCCCTGAAGAGATCCGGGCCATCCGGGCCCCTCTTGCCGTTCCACAGAGCAGTAAAAACATGGCTCTTTAGGCAGGCATTCGGCCCATAGTCAATTGCCACTATTGGCACCTATGGGTCCGTTGTTGGCATGCTATTGCTAACTACTGCTATTGGCTGGCAAATTGTTTAACTCGGGTGTTTTTAACTGTTTTATTGTATTTTAATGTGTTTTATCTGTTTTATTTGCACTAGCTCTGTGAACCGCTCTGGGCGCCAGAGAGAGCGGTATATGAAGCTGAACCTAATAAATAAATAAATAATAATAAATAAATAACTCCCACCATTCCTAACAGCCTGAGGCCCTTTCCTGCTTAAGTGGCTGAGGGGGGGGGAAAAGGACCTGAGGCTGCTAGGAATGGTGGGAGTTGGAGTCCAAAACACCTGGAAGGTCCAAGTGTGCCCATGCCAGCTTTCGACAGAGAACTCTTCCTCCCCCTTCCCCTTCGCACCCTTTCTTCCCCCTCCTGCCCAGCACTTTTTTTGCTGCTTCTGCTGCGTGAGCATGTTCAGGAGAGGAGGGGGGAGGGAGGAAGACGTGGGGCGAGTCTGCGCAGTAGCGTGAGCAAAGCGAGGCAAAGCGAGCAGAGCGAGGCTGGCAAGGAGGGAGCCCGAGTGGAGAAGGAAAAGTGTTCGGCAGGAGGGGGAAGAAAGGGTATTGGAGGTTCCCATTTCCCACGGCACACCTGATGATCGCTCACGGCACACTGGTTGGGAAACACTGATCTAAGTCCACACTGCCGTATAATCCATTTCAAAGTGGATTTTATACAGCTGTGTGGAAGGGGCCTCAGTTATTTTTCCAAGGATGCGTACGTGTGTGTCTGCATTTGACTTTTAAAAGAACTCAAGTCAGGATTGACTCGCATCCAATGTAGATTTTTCATGTTATACTTTTAGACCATGATAAAGTGAATGCAATAGGCATGGTTAGGTTCGGTCGTAATTTGGAATAAATTCAGAAAGATTTCCTTTTTGAAGCGATTTTGAAGTTTTTAAGGAAACTGGAAGTCCCGTTGCCCTTCCCGCATTTATCTTATGAATCAGTAAGTGAGTCAGAAATGATTCAGCTTTTCAAATCAGTGTGGATGGATTCCCTTCGGTTTCCTTTCCCTCCTGGTCAGTCTTCTTCTTCTTCTTCTTCTTCTTCTTCTTCTTCTTTGATTCATTTATATTCCTGCCCTTCTCACCCCGCAGGGGACTCAGGGCGGATCACAACACACATATACAGGCAAACATTCAATGCCATAGACATACAACATATATAGACAGACAACGAGGTACATAATTGGTCGAGAGCTCACCCCGACCCAGGCAGACCTTGAACTCATGACCTTCTGGTCAGTGGAGATCTTATGCAGCTGACTCCCAGCCATCTGCGCCACATTCCCGGTGCAGTCTTGGAGGAGAGAAGCCATTTTACCCAGAGTGGATGGATTCCCTTCAGTTTCCTTTCCCTCCCGGTCAGTGTTGGCCGAGAGAAGCAGTTTAAACCAGAGTGGATGGGCTTCTACCCTTGCCCCTCTGTCACGATGCACAGACTTGACCGGCCCCTTAATCACACACACAGAGACGGGCTGAAGGCTAACTACTTTATTGAATATAAAAACAGTCCAAAAGGTAAATTGTCCATAGAAGAGATAAATGCAATCAAAGGCTTGAAGCAACAAGATCCAAAACAGCTTGGCAAAACAATCCAAAGGCTATTGCAAGGCTTGAGCAAGGCTCCGCAAGGCAATGCGGGAACAGGAACAAGGCAAGGTGAATGCAAGGCAAACTTGGTGACCACGAGCCAGCTCGGCTCCGTAGATCCACTTCGCTAACACGCCTACTCAGAAGAGACGTGGCGAAGCACTGGGGATGCGTTCCCACGCCTGCTCTACTTAATCGTTCGGCCGAGGTCCCCGGCGCTCTAGGCCCCGTCGTCTCAATCTCTGCTGACGGACCTCGGCCTGTCTAGGCTGCGGTGCCATCCCCTTCTCCCAGACTCAATGCTACTTCTCCTATCAAAGGTTCGACCTTGTCTCTCAGCAGCTGGGTCCCTATCTACATGAGAGCTCTCCTCCCTAGAATCTTCCCAGGCGCTTCCTTCCATGTTTTCACTCAGAAGCTCCTGTGACCCTCTCCCCCCCGGGTGCTCATAACTCCCAGAGTCGCTGTCCTCCATTTGCACCTGGTTATCTATGTCTACGTCAGGGCCAAAACACAGCTCTTCCCATGCCAAACTTTCTGTGGGCGAAGGAGGCCCACTGATGGGAAACTGTCCTTCCCACCCTTCCAAATCCTCTTCCGAATCTGTCTCTGCAGCTGCAGGCCCCAATGCCAATGGAACCCCGGGTCCTAGCCCCTGCTCTCCAGGCACAAACGAGAACTGCTGTGCTACACCCTCCCCCCACTTTTGGAATAAAACAACTACTTTCAAAGTAAAGACCACCCAATGAAACAGGAAATAACACTTTGAAACCATTAACGAAGGATTCGGAAGTCTCTGAAGTTTTGAAAAGTTTTGAACTTTTGTTTCCTGTGAAAATCGGAATTGACTTTAGATCCGAACCACCAACGCCCCCGACATCCGAAACGAGTCTTGAACCATTTGTTTCAAGGATCAACCAAGCCTAGAACACAGTCATAGAAGCCTTTCACATCTAATATGGTTTATCTGAATCCATAGTACAATTTTCAGGGGCCGTTCTACGCCACTGACTCATATCCCCAAGTGTCCAATTTCTCAGTGGCAGTCTCTTTAATTCTCTGTTCTCTCACTCAGATTGACTTCAGAGTGCAAGAGAAGGTTGAACCCAGTCAACTCAGGGGCATCTTTGGGCCCTTCTAGACAGGCCCTCTCTCCCAGACTCTCATCCTAGGTTTTCTGTTTATCCCAGATGTTGAAATGTGTTTGACAGGTGTTTTAATGTACATGCTTTTTTATTTGCTGGATATGTATTGTATGTATTGTGTGGCGTCAAATTGTGCCTTTATGTGTGCCACTCTGCGACCCCATCAGGGTGAGAAGGGTGGGATATAAATATGGCAAATAAATACATAAATAATGTACAGTACTACCAGCATTGGGCAGTGGGACCATTATCTATCTGTGGGAGTATTAAGAGTGGCGTTCCATGCCGCTGTGCCCTGCTCAAATCATGGTTGCTGCCACCATAGTACCAGATTAGGTGGCTCCCAATGTAGTGATTCAGTGTGGTGTAAGAAGAGAGGGCTGGGCAAGATGGGAAGGCCTTCTGTAGTCTGCGAACAGAGCAGCAATAAATGAAACTACAATAAACAAAACCAGTTAAAATGTTTGTGTTTTAGATTCATGAAGGACTCATCCTACGCTTTCTACAAGCGTGTTGATGATTCAGAGGTTGGTTGTATGTGTCCTTCGAGCCTGTGCAATGGACCTTTCTGGTGGAGTGCAGCATGCACAGAACTGGCCTCACCCTTTAAACCAAAGGTTCATATGCCGGGGCCTAGCAAGCTTGGACGGTGGCAGTGAGGTCCTCAGGTCGTAGGTTTGGTTTGAGTTTCCTTCTCTAGATGGTTGACCTTACAGGGTTAGATGAGCTCTTTCACCGGAAGGCCTCCTCTTTCTCGCTGACACAACGCGGGACCTGGCCCTGCCCCTTAATCACACACACACACACGATGTCAATTAACTATTTATTGAAGCACAAAGGAAAAGCAGGTGAAAAGGGTACATTGTCCAAAAGGGTAATGAGCAATTAGTCCAAAAAGGGTTAGCAATCAATGTCCAAGGAAATCCCCAAAAAGCAAGGAATCAATCAAAAGCAAGGTCCATAAAAACAAAGCGAATCAAAACAAGAACTTAGTCCGTGGTAAAACAAGGCAATCCAAGGTACAAGGAATCAACAGGGTCTCTTGGCACTTCTTGGCAAGGCAAGCCAGACTCGGCTCCAAGGAACAGCAAGTTGCTGAACGTCCGTCCAGCTCCGACGTGGTCACCCAACTGAGGAACTTTCCCACAGAGAGTATATTTAATTCCCACCTTTGTGAGACCAGCGCCGCTCCAGGCTTTGGCGCCAATCTCGACGCGTAGACTCAATACTACTACTCCGGTCGAAGCTCCGAGAAGGCCAGGCACCATCTGGCACACTATCTCCCTGGGAACATTCCACTGCTTCGGTTTCCATCTCCTCCTCTGCATCTGGTGGCAACAACCGTTCCTGTGACCCGAATCCTCCTGGATTCTCATAGGAATCAGCAGATTCTTCTGATCCAGTATCTCCCTGGTCCTCATCGTCTGAGTAAGCAGAAGGCCAGGTGTCATCCCATTGTAAACTGTACATTGGGGATGCAGGCACATCATCCCTTGTATCCACTGCAGCAATTGGGACCCCCAGAGCGGCACCCTGCCCCCCCGGCTGGAACGGAGGCTGGGTTGCTACCAGTGCCGGCCTTTGGCATTCCGCCATGTAAGCGGCCGCGTAGGGCGACGGGTCCTGGGAGGGGCGTCGCCACCTGCGAGGGGCGCCGCCACGCTGGCCGCCCCTCCTCCGCGCCTCCTGCCCGGGAGCCAGTGCTCCCTGCCGGCGGCGCAGGCGGCGATGCAGCCGCGCCGAACGTCACTGCCCATGCGCAGGCGTGCGTGACGCACTCGCGCAGCTGCGCGTGACGTCACCACGCATGCGCAGGTGTGCGTGCGCGCCGCTGCGCGCAGCTGCGTGTGCCGACCACGCATGCGCAGGCATGTGTCATGCACGCCTGCGCATGCGTGGTGACGTCACCACGCGGGCTGCCGCGTCCAGCAGCCATGGGGGTGGGGCGCAGAAATGAGGCTCGCCTACCCCCCCAGGAGAGGTGAGACCGCCCCTGGTTGCTACATTAAACGAGCACCATCTGCCCAGGTTTGGAATTAGAGTTTTCCTTCTCTTAGGATGGTTGCCAAAAGGCTAGAGAGCCCATCCTGCCCATTGACGCTCTTTGTCAGACCCTTTGGTTGTGACCTGTCTGGCTTGGGAGGCTATTTTGCCACCACCAGCAGAGCTCACAACTTCATTAGGGTAAGCAAGGCTCTCCCCCACGACAAGGGGGCGCCAATGGAGAGGAAAATACAATTACAGCAAAATAAAATACAAAGAAGCAAAAACACCATCAAAATAAATACATAACATAACAAAATAAAATAATTCCAAAATGACACGAAAAAGAAATAGAGCACAGTGGGTGGGCCAACTGTACTAGAAATAAAATGGATAAAAATGGACAAAACAATGGATGAGATAGGTAGAATATGTTTCTGAGGGAGAGTGTGTTTCTGAGGGGGGGGGGGGACTCAAAAGGGCTGAACAGTGGGGCAAACCTTCATTAGGGGCAGGGGCAAAGTGCATCCATAAAATCGGCTTCCGTTGCATCGTCATAATATTCCGTTGGTCTCGATTAATTAAAGTTCATCTGCGAATGCCTGCTTAAACAGCCAAGTCTTGACTTTCTTATGAAATGTCAGGAGGGAGGGGGCTGTTCTGATGTCACTAGGAAGGGCGTTCCAAAGCCGAGGAGCCACCACTGAGAAGGCCCTGCATCTCGTTCCCACCAGTTGCGCCTGCAAAGCAGGTGGGACCGAAAGCAGGGCCTCTCAAGATGATCTTAAACATCTCAATGGTTCATAGGAAGAGATCCATTCGGACAGGTAAGTTGGACCAGAACCGTTTAGGGCTTTTCAGGCCAAAACCAGCACTTTGAATTGTGCCCGGTAGCAAACTGGCAGCCAGTGGAGCTGGCACAACAGGGAAGTTGTACGCTCTCTGAATGCCTCTCCTGTTATCAACCTGGCTGCTGTCCGTTGGACCAGTTGAAGCTTTCAAACAGTCTTCAGAGGCAGCCCTATGTAGACAGCGTTGCAGTAATCTATAAAGTCATGATGCAGATAAAAGACTGCTTGATAGTGCTTGAAACTGCAAAGTAGGGAACCTAGTCACCCTATATTGGAGAAGCAGAATGGTTGAATTGGCCAAGGAGCATCAATTGCCCCAGAAATTGGCACACAAATATTTTCCACCTTTGAGTGTTTGAATATCCTAGAACAGAAATCCTTTAGAGATTCTTTTTCTTCAGTTTGGCAGCTGGGATCTCTACAAGAGACCAAATTCGGTGCCAAAGTTAGGTTGGAATCAGCACAGACCAACCTTTAAGCTAATTTAGTAGAGATGATCTAACTGTGTGTTCCAACTCCAGTATTCATGATTTCCCAAAATGCAGGCGTGCCCGAAAAAGAGGCTGGCTGCAACTTGGCAGGAATAATAATCACACTTGAAAAGAATTCAGAGCTCTTGATGCCTGAAAGTAGGTTGGAGTTACGCTTTCCCTGCTTCCCTCCCAGAGCCATATGTGTCCATTTGGCCACAGGAAAGCTCAGAGCAATGCCCAAATACATACCTTGTGTACCAAGAAAGAGCAAACCTATTGGATTCTTCACTTTGGATTATCACTGATCCATCTGTAGGATTCTGGTATAAACATTTCAATCAATCATCTCCATACAGTCAACCCTCCACATTTGCTGGAGTTAGGGACACAGGACCACGGTGTATATTTATTTACAGTATTTATATTCCGCCCTTCTCACCCCGCAGTGGACTCAGGGCAGTTTCCAATGCACATATACATGCAAACATTCAATGCCTTTAGACATACAACATATATAGTACTTGAGAGGGCAGCAATGGAGCAGTTGCAGTCCTTCCTAGATGACGCAGCTTGGCTAGACCCCTTCCAGTCTGGCTTCCGTCCGGAGCATGGGAGGGAGACGGTTCTGGTCTCCATCTCGGATGAGTTGCGCTGCCAGCTGGATCAGGGCGGATTGACGCTGCTCGTGTTATTGGACCTCACGGCGGCGTTTGATACAGTCGATTATGATCTATTGACTCACCGCCTTGCCAGGGCCAGAGTTAGGGGGACAGCCCTTAATTGGGTGACCTCCTTCCTCCGGAACCGGCTCCAACGAGTGAGGAGGGGCAAGGATGTCTCCGGGGGTTCCCTGCTTCTCTGCGGGGTTCCTCAGGGGGCTATTCTCTCCCCCCTCTTATTTAACATCTATATGCAACCACTTGCCCAGCTGGTGCGTAGTTTTGGGCTGGTGTGCCATCAGTACGCTGATGACACCCAGCTTATCTTGAAGATGGAGGGCAGCCTCGAATCCGTACCTGATAATTTCCATCGTTGCCTTGAGGCCGTCACTGGATGGCTGTGAACCAGTAGGTTGAAGGTGAATCCGGCACAGACGGAGATCCTGTGGCTGGGTTCCCTGGACTGTAGGGATGTTCAGCTTCCAGCCCTGGACGGCGTGACATTATGTCCGTCGCCCTCTGTTAAGAGCTTAGGAGTAACTCTGGACCCCCTGTTGTCAATGGAGACCCACGTCTCCAGCGTCAGCAGGGTAGCATTTTTCCACCTTCGCCAGGCGAGGAAGCTGGCCCCCTACTTGTCCCGGCGCGACTTAGCCACAGTGGTCCAAGCCACGGTCATCTCGAGGCTGGACTACTGTAACGCTCTGTACATTGGCCTTCCTCTGTTGGTAATCCGGAGACTCAAGCTGGTGCAGAACGCTGCAGCGCGACTCCTGGCGGGGGTCCCGATTGGCCACCACATCACGCCAATCCTGCGCGAACTGCACTGGCTCCCAATTGAATGCCGGATTGCCTTCAAAGTGTTAGTCCTGACTTTTAAGGCCTTACATGGTCTGGGGCCAGTGTACCTGCGGGACTGCCTTGTCCCATATCATCCCACCAGATCACTGCGCTCTGAAGAGCTAAATCTCCTGGTCATCCCAAATGTGAGGACCTACCATCTGTCCGCAACCCACCGGCGGGCTTTCTCTGTTGCAGCCCCTACCATGTGGAACGCACTGCCCGCCGGCATCCGTGCCACCCAGGGCCTCCTCCCGTTCAGGAGAGCAGTTAAGACATTGCTGTTCCAACAAGCCTTCAGAGTTAGCTATACTGTAGCTCGCGCCGCCTAGCTGACAGCCCACGGCGACTCCATTTGTTGTTTCAACTTGTTCTAATTGTAATTCTATTCTAATGGTATTGCTGTGGTTTATGAGATATCTGACAATTGTATTTTACGAACTGTTGTAAGTCGCCCCAAGCCATTGGGGGGGGGGGGGCACAGACAAATGCGAAATAATAAATAAATAAATAAATATATAGACAGACACAGAGGCAATTTAACATCCCAGCTTTCCAGCTTCATGAGGATATGCTTGATTCTGGCCACAGGGGGAGCTACGGCTTCACCGTCCACTTGTGTCACCGAGTCCTTGATGGAGTACTTCCTGATTCTTACACATGCTGCTGGAAGGTTTTATGGTGTTGGTTAAATTAGTTAAATTAGCCTCCCCACATAAGGCAATATCTAAATTTCCTACCTGACAGATGCAACTGTCTTTCGGGCTGCATAGCTCAACAGCAAGCTAGACTATTAATGGTTGGGAGCTCGCTCTGACCCGGGATGGCTTCGAACCCATGACGTCTTGGTCAGTAGTGATTTAATGCAGCTGGTTACTAACTGGCTGCACCATAGCCCGGTCCACCAGCATCGGTTTATATCTCACAAAGGTTAGGTGGATGAGAAATGTGGGAAAGGTGCATGAGTCAAAATTATGTAACACCATCATTGAAACTCTCTTTAAGACATCTTTATTTATTTATTTATTTATTTATTTATTTATTTATTTATGGTCTTTGTATCCCGTCGCTTCTCACCCCCGAAGGGGGACTCAGCACGGCTTACATTGCAGCACTAAGGCCGCTACACCACCATACAAAATATGGACAGTAGAACAATATAATACACATCAAATATAAACACCAAAACCATTACATAATCATTAAAAACAGTATCGCGTTAATAATAAAAACCATAAAACAGAGGGCAATATCATCTACCGCTATGCCAGTCCAGTGAATGTCCAAGTGCAAATTACATCTGTTGTCCAAAGGCCTGGTCCCGGAATCACGACTTTAGCTTTTTCTAAAAGCCAGGCGATATGGCGTTAATCTTATCTTGCTTGGGAGTGCATTCCACAGGCGTGGGGCCACCACCGAGAAGACCCTATGTCTCGTCCCCACCAGCCACATTTGCGATGCTGGTGGGAGCGAGAGCAGGGCCTCCCCAGATGATCTTAGGCTCGAGGTGGGATGTAGAGCCAGGTGCGTTCGGACAAGTAAGCTGGGCCAGAACCGTATAGAGCTTTATAGGGCTCGGAGATGGACAGGCAGCCAGTGGAGCTGACAGAGAAAGGGGGTGGTATGCTCCCTGTATGTAGCTCCAGTTAGTAATCTGGTTGCCTCCCGTTGGACCAACTGAATTTTCCAAGCTGTCTTCAAAGGCAGCTCCACGTAGAGCGCATTGCAGTAATCTATTTGGGATGTAACCAAAGTGTGGACGACCGTGGCCAGATTAGACGTTCCAAGGTATGGGCACAGCCTTAAACTATACAAACATAAGTCAAATAAGACTAATATAATTCAAATTAAAGCAGAAGAGCATTCAGAAACTGGTTTATATGTCAATATAGATGGGGGCTTTCAGTTTTAAAGTGTCAGCATTGTTGCATTTTCAGCACCTATTAGCTCAACACTCAGTCAGCACTTCCCAGTTACGTGTCTTGTCCGAAACGCAGAGGTTCTTGGGTTCCCCTTCAACTGCCATGGTTGCATGTTAAGGCATCCTGGGGTTTGCAGCCTGGTGATGCACGAGTGTGCTTGGTTGAAAATTGCCCTCCTCGTATCATTTATATCCCAAATTGGCTAACAACATTCTAAGGCCCATTTTACACTACCATATAAAATAGAATAGAATAGAATAGATAGAATAGAATTTAATATTTGTTAATCGCCCTCCATCATAGATGCTCCGGGCGATTTACAGCAAACAGAACAACAACATATACAAAAACACAGAGGGAAGAACAAAAGGGTGGGGAGGGAGGGAGGAAATAGGAAGTGTCCGCGGCGATGCCCTTAAGGCCCCATTCTGCCATCGAAAGGAGGCAGGCAGGGATGTCCCAATAGAATCGCCGGTGCCAAGGCGCCGGTGGGGGTTAAAACCCGTGAGCTCCCATATGGGAGTCTGGTTTGGGAGTCCCGGCCTGACCGCGCTAGTGTCCTTCATCTTTATTGATCGTCCAGTGAGGCCCTCGGGCTTCGACTGCTTGTAGCAGGAGCTCCAAAACGTCCTGGTGAAGAACGACTTCGGGGCCCTCTCCGTTCTGGACCCGTCAGCAAGGGGATTGATTCTCCGAGCTCTATCCCTTCGGCCAATCTGTCGGGAGGCTGGTCCCGGCCTCCATTCCATGGCCTGTGGGGCAGCTCGGGTGCCTTCCTTCCTCTTCCGGCGGCGTCTCCTCCTCTTCCGGGGGCCTCGCTGTACTCTGGTCAGGTCAACGCCGGGAGCGGAGTCCTCCGAGGGCGGGACTTCCGGGAGTTGACTACTTCCAGGTGGCGTTTCTTCCTGAGGCCCCAGCACATGGGCTGGCTGGGCGTCTCCAAGGACACACGCCATGTTGGGTCTTGCCTCCTCGAGGAGGCTTCCCCAACTTCTCCCAGGACGGCGGCGGCGGCGGCAGGCATCAGGAGGGGGGGGCCAGATTATCTGCTTCGAACTGGATTATATGGCAGTGTAGACTCAGATAACCTAGGCAAAGCAGATATTGTGGGATTTTCTGCCTTGATGTTCTGGTTTATATGGCTGTGTGGAAGGGCCCTTAGGGTTGGCAATGACAACAGTAACAACAATGATTGCCACTACAAGGGGTGGATGACTTTTCCTGCCTGTGTTTTCTTGACATGTCTTTGTGTTGATATCTAGCAAAAGAAATGTGAGAAGAGGCATCTTTGATTTCCACCGAACATTAGGATTGACTGTGGCCTCTTGCTGGAAGTGAGAACATTCTATATGTCACAATGTTACTTCACTCAGTGTCCTGTGTCATATATGGTTTAGTTTATTGATTGATTGATTGATTTGGACTTGTACACCGCCACTCCCAGCGGCTCGGTTTACAACACAATTCAATAAAACAAACAATGGGCAAAACATATATAATAGTAGTGTAGCCGAACAATGGGTTAGAAGGGCCCTTCCCTTAAGGGGACCGAGCCCAGGCCACCCCTAAAAGGCGAGGATCGAGGCCCAAATCTGGATGATCTTCCCAGAACTACAAATCCCAAAGTAACCCAGATCAATGCTCACCCAGACGGAAGAACGCCACTACCGAGAGAAGAGTCTAATTCAGCTGAATAGGATGCAATGCCACGCCAAGGTTCCAAAGGCAAAACATAGTCTTTAATGGGAATGCAGTCAAATATATAGAAAAGCAGTCATTTACATTCGAATCGGGCGCCCTCCCTCCCACGTGTAGCTCCAGCTGATTGGCGCGCTGTCAAAGTCAGCTGGGCCAGGAGCTGGCGCGGCGCTTTAACCAATGGGAAAAGCGCGCCAGAATCGAACGAGCCTATCCTGGCCGGCTATGCAAGGCGGAAAGGACACAAAGGAAAACGGCTGGGTGGAGGAAGTAACCTGTGGCTGAATACCTTGCGGCTGGCGAGCCCCTGATGTGGAAGCTCAAGCCTTCCTGTTTATTGTTTGTCTTTGAATACTTTAATGGCAGTCTTTTGTCCTGGCTGAAACTCCTTTGTGTTGAGAGTTTCAGTCTAGCGGAAGCATGGTTTCTCAGTTTTAAAATGGCAAAATCATAAGTTATTTCAGCCGGTGGCGGGGTCCGAAGCCCTCTGGTCCAGCTATGGGGTGGCTGAGTGAATTGGGGTTGCCAGAGCCCATGAGTCCCTTGGGGGTCTAGCTCCGAAGCCAAGGGGAAATACGAACGGGTGGATCCAGGCCCATAATGAACACCTGACCTCCATCCAATATTGGTGCAAAGCATCATATGGCCAGAAAAATGTATTATTTGTTTACCAGGGAACTCTCCGCAAGAGAGCCCTGGCTGAGCTTGGGGAGCATGGTTGCTCAGTTAAAATGGTCAGAAAGGTAGCTATTGGGGCTGGCTGCGAGGTCGAAGCTCGCATGAAACAACCGTGTTTTGGGTTTGGATTATATGACTGTACATATTCCCTTATCATTGACCAAGCTCCGAAAATGACAGAGACATATGTGGGGGAGTCTTGGGCATAAAGAGTGTGGGCCTCACCCCACGAAGAAACCCCACGTCCCTCCCCCAAGGTTATTATTTGTGCAAGGCAAAATGGATAGGAAAGTGGGTTATTGTGCTCTGTTAACCCCTGGAACTCTCTGCTGAGGCGTTATCTTAAAAGTTACATTGACACAAAAGGGAACACATAGGGTTCAACCAGACAATACAGAGATCCCCAGCAATTATCCCCAATACATTCCCATACAGCTTTTGCTCCCAGAGGAATGATCTTCAACACAGGCAACACAATGCTGTTTTCCTCCTGGGAGTTGTAGTCCTCCACTGTCCTTGGGAACTGCAGAGCCTTTGGGGCTTGGGGTGCAAAGGAGTAAGCAAAGTCATTGAGGGTCCATGATGTGAAAGGGGAAGAACAGGAAATGTCCAACTGAAGAAACGTCCTTGTGGAAACTATAAAGTTCGTGATCAGGGGAGAGAGTCTGAGGGTAGGGATCCTGGGTGTGCCCGCTTGTATGGGGCTGAGCTCAGAGCAGTGAGAATAGCAGCAAGATAGAGTCCATGATCAGTGTCTTTGGGCGAACTTCAGGTCCCAGCTCGCACAGACCCGGGTTATGGGTTCGAGGCCCCCCTACTCGCACAGATCCCTTCCCAGAACCCTCCTGAAGGCGATCCGCCGAGGCAAAGGCATCTCCCTCCCCTCCCCCCAAAGTCCATGGTTGTTCTTTTGGACCCCTCTGACAGTTTCCAGCCAGGGAAAGGGACCTTGAGTTCGTTCAGGAAAGAGGTGGTCAAAAGCAGAGAAAAATGAGTTCTGGTACTTGAGCTCCATGCCCCCCTTGTTGGCAGAAGGCTTGGGGTCCCGTTCCCCCCTTCAGGATCCCTATAGTCCAAAATCGTTGACTTGCTGCCGGTTTTGGACTCACCATTGCTGCAGAGTTGATGGAACTTAATGCGAAAAAGGTGGGGGCCGATTGTCCTCAGGTGAACTGAGCGCGCCAGCGATAGAGTCAAGCCGCTGATGGCGAGCGGCTGCTTTCCCGGGCTTCCCCCAGGCATGGGAGGGAAAACGGGGAGAAGAAAGAGTGGAGACAAGATAGGAGGAAGAGGCAGAGTGCTTTGGGACAACAATGGGGCAAATCGGGGTAACTTTCAGAAGTGTGGATACTGAATCCATTGGTTCCTATGGAGATCTCACTTATCCGCGGATCGCTCCGCTCCTAGCCCCCACCCTCAGCAAGGGCCCCCACTTTTCCAAGATGGCGTCGGGGCGGCGAGTCTGCAGAGGTGCATCTCGCCCGCGTGGCCCCCCTTATTGTTTTGTTTAATTGTTTAAAGTGTTTTATTTGTTTGGGGGAAGTTTCTCTTTTAACGGTTGAGGGGGGGGGGAACAGGCGTTTCGGCCCTAGTGGTGGGTGGTGGTATTGCAGCGGCCTTGCACAGGCCTGGGTGGAGATTGGCCAGGCGGTTGTGGCTTGGCGGTATGGAGGAGAGTTTGTTATTATCAAGCAGGGGTTTGCTTATGGGGTTGTGAGGGTTATGGCAATGTGTGAGGCTGTGTGGGCGCTGGGAGAAGTGTCCTTTTCTATTGTTTTGCAATGTTATGTGGAGTATTTCTAATGTATGCATTGGTGCTCTGGGGACTGAATGGGAGGGAAAATGTATTTGGCTTTTGTCTTGCTGTGGGCTATTTATGGGGTTCAATGTGTTGTTGCCATGTGTGGGGTTTTGGTGGTGCTGGGGGAAATGTCCTGGTTTTATTGTTATGCTGTTTGATGTTTGCTAAAATGTACTATTGGCTGTATAAATGTTGTGCAGATGGGGTGAGGGGAAGCAATGGTGGCTGGGTGTACTGGGAGGGATGAAGTTGGTGTTGTGAACTATGGAACTAAGTGGGGCAGAAGAAAAAAAGGTCTGGTGCTGGTGCAACTTAGGCCATGGGCCAAGAGGAATACCGGGGACTCTCTGCAGTTAGATCTCCTGGAGTTGGGGCTTCCTGGTTCGGCCATAGTAGGTAAAACAGCAAATAAAAGCACAGCTAAAATCACAAGCTTTTGAAGGCCTGTCTGAACAAGTGTGTCTTGCAGGCCCTCCGAAAGGTGACCAAATTTCGGAGAGCCTGTGTTTCCGGTGGCAACGTATTCCAAAGAGCCGGGGCGATGATTGAAAATGCCCTGCGCCTTGTCGAAGTCAGGTGGAAAGACTTCACACTGGGGATGTCTAGAAGATTCTGGTCTTCTGAACGAAGTGATCTCGGAGGGTTATATGGAACCAGGCGATCCCATAGGTACACTGGCCCCAGACCATACAAGGCCTTGAAAGTAAGAACTAGCACCTTGAAAGTGATCCGGTATTCAATTGGTAGCCAGTGCAGGTTCTGCAGTACAGGTGTTATACGCCGGCTCGCGGGTTCCCCTGCAAGCAGCCAGGCTGCAGCGTTCTGCACTAGCTTGAGTTTCCAGATCACATTCAAGGGAAGGCCAATGTAAAGAGCGTGACAATAGTCAAGTCTTGAGATGACCGTGGCTTGGATTACCGTGGCCAGATTGTTCCGTGAGAGATAGGGAGCCAGACGCTTCGCCTGTCGCAGATGGAAGAATGTGATTCTGCTGACATTGGAGATTTGGGTCTCCATTGACAGCAGAGGGTCCAAATGGACACCTAGGCTTTTTACTGATGATGACAGGCGTAATGCCTCGCCATCCAGGGTCGGCAGTTGGAGTTCCCTATCACTTGGAGGACCCAGCCAAAGGATCTCCGTCTTTGCCAGATTCACCTTCAACCTACTGGCTTGCAGCCCTCCAGTAACGGCTTCAAGGCATAGATGGAAATTATTGGGTACGGAGTCCGGCCGGCCCTCCATCCTCAGAATGAGCTGAGTGTCGTCAGTGTACTGGTGACACTCCAGCCCAAAGCTACGTACCAGCTGAGCAAGCGGTCGCATATAGATGTTAAATAACAGAGGGGAAAGGATGGCTCCCTGAGGGACCCCACAAGATTTTATTGTAATTTTATATTTTATTTTTATATTTTGTAGGTGATGTTTTATGTAATTGATTGTGTTGTTTTGATTGTTTTTATTGTGTTGTTGTGTTGATGGGCTTGGCCTCATGTAAGCTGCTCCGAGTCCTCATTGGGGAGATTGTGGCGATGTACAAATATTTATTTATTTATTTATTTATTCGATTTAGTAGACCGCTCTCTCCAGAGCCCAGAGCGGTTTACAAGCAATTAAAACCAGATAAAAACACATAGAACAGATAAAACAGCATTCTAAATCACTGAAACCCCGCTCCCAACAATAAAAACCCATCAGATCGGCGACAATACAACGGCAAGACACGGCAGGATGGCAAATGGCAGCGGCTTCAGTCAGGACCGAACGCCTGTCTGAACAGCCAAGTCTTTACAGACTTGCGAAATGCCATCAAGCCCGATAGGGCTCGCGTCTCCTCGGGCAGCGTGTTCCAGAGGCTCGGCGCAGCCACTGTGAACGCCCTCTGCCGCGTACTCGATCGGTAGGTCTTAATACCAGGCACCTCTAGTAGATTGAGCCCCTCGGAACGCAGTGATCTTCTGGGCACGTATGGAAGTAAGCGCTCCTTCAGGTACACTGGCCCCAAACCATCTAAGGCCTTGAAAGTTAGAACTAACACCTTGAAGACGACCCGGAATTCAATAGGAAGCCAGTGCAGTTTGCGCAGAAGTGGGGTCACATGGGCAGATAAATAATAATAAAGATTATTATTAGTATTATTTTACTAGATAGTACAAGGAAGATGCATGAAAGTGATGAGCGACTTTATTATCCAATAGGCATGAGAAAAATGAAACGGAAATTAAAAGGATTCGTAAGAGATTCGTATGTAATGGGATCGCCGCCGCGATCCTGGAAGTAGACTTCCTTTTACGGTCCTTGAGGCCAACAATTTGCGTTATGATCGTAATAAATTCTTAATTATTGTACTACGTACTCACTTCTCCCTGTCTTCTCCCCCTCATTTCCTTCCCGCCTTCATTCAGCTTCTTCTTTTTCCCGCATTTCTATGGGGAACTGGAAGTGACGCTGCTGCTAGGTAGGCAATGTATTCTGGAAAGTGTAGTCCTCCACGCTTCCCCCCCCCCCACCTCCTTCTCTTCCCCGTTGCTCTGCTGCCATGCCCCATCGCAGGGGCCAGCTTCACACACACACACGCGCGCTTCTCCTCTTCTCTCTCCGGGCTTCCCCCTCCTTCTCTTCCCCGTTGCTCTGCTGCCATGCCCCATCGCAGGGGCCAGCTTCACACACACACACACGCGCGCTTCTCCTCCTCTCTCTCCAGGCTTTCCCCCCTCCTTCTCTTCCCCATTGCTCTGCTGCCATGCCCCATCGCAGGGGCCAGCTTCACACACACGCGCGTGTCGCTTCTCCTCCTCTCTCTCTCCAGGCTTCCCCCCCTCCTTCTCTTCCTTGTTGCTCTGCTGCCATGCCCCATCGCAGGGGCCAGCTTCACACACACACACGCGCGCTTCTCCTCCTCTCTCTCCCTGCGCTCTCTCAGATGCTTCTCTTCCCCGTTGCTCTGCCATGCCCCATCGCAGGGGCCAGCTTCAGCCCTTCAGGTACGTGTTTTGGACTTCAACTCCCACCATTCCTCACAGCCTCAGGCCTCTTCCTTTTCCTCTCAGCCTGGGCAAACTTGGGCCCTCGCTCCCTCAGGATCGGGGTGAGGCGAGGCAGCGAGGAGCGAGGGGCTCCTCCTCCTTTTCTTTGCTGCTTCCAAGAATAGAAAACCCCCCCCTCCCTCCATTCCTCCTTCCCTCCCTCCTTCCTATTTGGAGAGTCCCATCTAGAATTCAGTGTGGTTTATTCAAGTTTTGGCCTACAACTCCCAGAAATCCCAGCCAATTTACCAGCTGTTAGGATTTCTGGGAGTTGTAAACAAAACCATATGGAATGCGCATGCTCTGGCATACAATTACTAACGAATTTCGTTAGTACTTAAGTTACATTTCAGAAATTTTTGGGAAATTTTTTTTGTAAGTCTTTCTTTTACTAATCAAAAAAAATCCCCCCCCCCCCATTTGATTTAAGAATCGCCATTTTTGGATTCTAAACCATGCCTAGTATCCAATAATAGAGCATGTCTTCCTATGATACCTCAAAATCTGGAAATTCAGCCACGTGTAGGAAAAAGAGAAGAGCCCCCTAGATGGCAGCATTGCCTTCTGCACCATCTCCCGGCGCCTCGCCTCCTAAACACACCGAACCAGGCCCTCTTTTTAACTCCTCGATGGCCCTTCTCAAAGCAACAGTTTGTCAAAAAACAACAACCCAAATGCTCTTGAAAATGTTGTACAAAACAGATTTCAGCAGATTATGCTAATTGTGTCTTTGGGGAGAGCGGGAGGGAATTCCCAGTTGTCATTCCTGGAAATTTATCATTTTGGGCATTAAGAAACATCTTCGAGCCAAAGCCACAGAGTTAAATCGAGAGCAAAGTTGTGTTCCCAAAATGTTTGAAAAAAATGGCTCTGAGCGCAGGAAACTCTGGGAGATAGCAGATTGAGATAGAGCTCTCATCTGCAAAGTGTTAACCTCCCCACCCCTCTGGCTTTTTTAAAGGTTTGGATATCCAAAATAAAGATCATATGTGCAAGACGGCAAGTCACTTCCTGCATTAGATTTTACGGCTTTTTCTTTGCAGTGAGAACCAGACAGGATTCAATTGGCACAAGCTGTTTACACCAAAGGAGGCGGTTTGGCTTTGGGGGCCCTTGGATTGCAGCAACCTCATTCTGCTTGGAAATGGAAATTTCAGTGCAATGTGGACCGTTAAACTGAATTTATATGCTCAGAAGTATTGAATAATGAAGCCAATCTGTACCATTTAAAATGGCAAGTATGGATCCTGAATGTCTGCGTTCCTCTTCAACATAAAGACCCTCACGTGGCATTACCAGGCGGCCGACTACAAGCGGATGGCTGATCGGCGGCGCCAGGAGGTCCTGAGATCCGGGTGGGGGACAAAGTTTGGCTGTCCACCAAGAATTTGCCCACGCAGTGCCCCAGCCGCAAGTGGGATGCGCGGTGATTGGGGCCCTACCAGGTGTTGGAGACGGTGGGGCCTGTTTCCTTCAAACTACAACTCCCAGCGGACATGACTCGAGCCCGGGATGTCCATGCTCCCTGATTTGGTGGCTCGTTTTCACCGCAGTACCCTGACAAACCCAAACCTCGAGGCGGCCTCGGAGGGGCCCTGAGGGGGGATAGTGTAGCACAGCCAGGCTCGTTTGTGCCTTGAGGGCTGGGAAGCGGTCCCGGGTTCCCTTAGCATTAGGGCCTGCAGCAGCTGAGATTGATTCAGAGGATGAGCTAGATGACGGGGCGAAGCACAGGGCCCTTCAGATGGGCCTCGTTCCCCCGCTCAGAGCTTGGAATGGGATGAGATGATGTTTGGACCCAGTGAAGAGATAGATCACCAGGTGGACATGGGAAGCAACGGAGGGAGTTATGAACACACCGGAGGGAGGAATTCGCAAAAGGCCGAGAATGTAAACATGTACGAGACCGAGTGGGAAAGTGCTAGGGAGGAAAGCTCTCAAGAAGATAGCGACACATCTGCTGAAAGGCAAGGTCGAACCTTCGATAGGAGACGGGACATTGAGTCGAACAGAAGGGCTTGGTCTAGAGTGCTAGACCGGCCGAGGTCCGTGAGTAGAGATTGGAGACGCAGAAGCCTAGAGCGGCGCGGACCTCGGCCGAAGGATTAAGTATAGGATCCGTGGGAATCCTTCCTCAGTTCTCCGGCCACGTCTTTCCTGAACAGGCGTGAAGCGGAGTGGGACCACCAGCCAGCCGTGGTCATCAAGCCTTGCCTTGTATTTGCCTTGTTTCTTGAGCCGCATTGGTTTGCGGAGCCTTGCCCTGTTTCCTGATCCGCATTGGATTGCGGAGCCTTGCCCTGTTTCCTGATCCGCATTGGATTGCGGAGCCTTGCCACGCTTCCAGCTTATTTGCTACGATACTTTGGACTACTTTGCTTATTACCTTGTGGACACTAGCATATTATTGGACTATTTACTCTTTGGAACTGTTTTATACTCAATAAAGTAGTTAGCCTTCAGTACGTCTCTGTGTGTGTGATTAAGGGGCCCGCTAAGTCCGTGATCGTGACAGTTTTTACCGTATGTTTTATTGTATGCTGTAATTGTGATCCGCCCCGAGCCTGCAGGGAGGAGCGGAATATAAAATCGAAGAAATAAATAAATAAATAAATAAACATTTCAATCAATCATCTCCATACAGTCAACCCTCCACATTTGCTGGAGTTAGGGAAACAGGACCACGGTGTATATCTATTTACAGTATTGATATTCCGCCCTTCTCACCCGCAGTGGACTCAGGGCAGTTTCAATGCACATATACATGCAAACATTCAATGCCTTTAGACATACAACATATATAGTACTTGAGAGGGCGGCAATGGAGCAGTTGCTGTCCTTCCTAGATGACGCAGCTTGGCTGGACCCTTCCAGTCCGGCTTCCGTCCGGGCATGGGAGGAGACGGTTCTGGTCTCCATCTCGGATGAGTTGCGTTGCTAGCTGGATCAGGGCGGATCGGCGCTGCTCGTGTTATTGGACCTCACGGCGGCGTTTGATACAGTCGATTATGATCTATTGACTCACCGCCTTGCCAGGGCCTGAGTTAGGGGGACAGCCCTTAATTGGGTGACCTCCTTCCTCCGGAACCGGCTCCAACGAGTGAGGAGGGGCAAGGATGTCTCCGGGGCTTCCCCGCTTCTCTGTGGGGTTCCTCAGGGGGCTATTCTCTCCCCCCTCTTATTTAACATCTATATGCAACCACTTGCCCAGCTGGTGTGTAGTTTTGGGCTGGTGTGCCATCAGTACGCTGATGACACCCAGCTTATCTTGAAGATGGAGGGCAGCCTCAAATCCGTACCCGATAATTTCCATCGTTGCCTTGAGGCCGTCACTGGATGGCTGCGAGCCAGTAGGTTGAAGGTGAATCCGGCAAAGACTGAGATCCTGTGGCTGGGTTCCCCGGACTGTAGGGATGTTCAGCTTCCAGCCCTGGACGGCGTGACATTATGTCCGTCGCCCTCTGTTAAGAGCTTAGGAGTAACCTTGGACCCCTGTTGTCAATGGAGGCCCACGTCTCCAGCGTCAGCAGGGTAGCATTTTTCCATCTTCGCCAGGCGAGGGAAGCTGGCCCCCTACTTGTCCCGCGCGACTTAGCCACAGTGGTCCAAGCCACGGTCATCTCGAGGCTAGACTACTGTAACGCTCTGTACATTGGCCTTCTTCTGTTGGTAATCCGGAGACTCAAGCTGGTGCAGAACGCTGCAGCGCGACTCCTGGCAGGGGTCCCGATTGGCCACCACATCACGCCAATCCTGCGCGAACTGCACTGGCTCCCAATTGAATGCCGGATTGCCTTCAAAGTGTTAGTCCTGACTTTTAAGGCCTTACATGGTCTGGGGCCAGTGTACCTGCGGGACCGCCTTGTCCCATATCATCCCACCAGATCACTGCGCTCCGAAGAGCTAAATCTCCTGGTCATCCCAAATGTGAGGACCTACCATCTGTCCGCAACCCGCCGGCGGGCTTTCTCTGTTTCAGCCCCTACCCTGTGGAACGCACTGCCCGCCAGCATCCGTGCCACCCAGGGCCTCCTCCCGTTCAGGAGAGCAGTTAAGACATTGCTGTTCCAACAAGCCTTCGGGGTCAGCTAAACTGTAGCTCACACCACCTAGCTGACAGCCCATGGCGACTCCATTTGCTGTTTCAACTTGTTCTAATTGTAATTCTATTCTAATGGTATTGCTGTGGTTTATGAGATATCTGACAATTGTATTTTACGAACTGTTGTAAGTCGCCCTGAGCCATTGGGGGCACAGACAAATGCGAAATAATAAATAAATAAATAAATAAATATATAGACAGACACAGAGGCAATTTAACATCCCAGCTTTCCAGCTTCATGAGGATATGCTTGATTCTGGCCACAGGGGGAGCTACGGCTTCACCGTCCACTTGTGTCACCGAGTCCTTGATGGAGTACTTCCTGATTCTTACACATGCTGCTGGAAGGTTTTATGGTGTCGGTTAAATCAGTTAAATTAGCCTCCCCACATAAGGCAATATCTAAATTTCCTACCTGACAGATGCAACTGTCTTTCGGGCTGCATAGCTCAACAGCAAGCTAGACTATTAATGGTTGGGAGCTCGCTCTGACCCGAGATGGCTTCGAACCCATGACGTCTTGGTCAGTAGTGATTTAATGCAGCTGGTTACTAACTGGCTTCACCACAGCTCGGTCCACCAGCATTGGTTTATATCTCACAAAGGTTAGGTGGATGAGAAATGTGGGAAAGGTGCATGAGTCAAAATTATGTAACACCATCATTGAAACTCTCTTTAAGACATCTTTAGCCACAGATACACTGCCATATAATCCAGTTCTGAATGCAGTTTGTTTGTTTGTTTGTTTATTTATTTATTTATTTATTTATGGTCTTTGTATCCCGTCGCTTCTCACCCCCGAAGGGGGACTCAGCACCGCTTACATTGCAGCACTAAGGCCGCTACACCACCATACAAAATATGGACAGTAGAACAATATAATACACATCAAATATAAACACCAAAACCATTACATAATCATTAAAAACAGTATCGCGTTAATAATAAAAACCATAAAACAGAGGACAATATCATCTACCGCTATGCCAGTCCAGTGAATGTCCAAGTGCAAATTACATCTGTTGTCTCCCGGAGACCTCCCCTCCCCCCTCCACACGTTGTCCCCGGTCCCGGAGGAAGGAGGCCACCAATTTAAGGGCGGTCCCCCCAACTCCGGACGCGGCGGCTACGGTGGGTCAACAAAGCGTGATCTATGGTGTCAAATGCTGCTGTCAGATCTAACAAGACAAGCAGGGCTGATCCGCCCTGGTCCAGCTGGCGGCGCAGTTGGTCTGTAATGGCGACAAGCACGGTCTCTGTCCCATGCCCAATACGGAAGCCGGACTGGAAGGGATCAAGTCCAGCTGTGTCTACTAAGAACTGCTGCAGCTGATCTGCTGCTGCCCTCTCAATTACTTTGCCTAGGAAAGGCAAGTTGGAAACAGGCCTGTAATTGGAGGGAGCCGAAGGATCTAGGTTCGGCTTCTTCAGCAGCGGTCTTACCATAGCCTCTTTCAATCCCCCTGGGAAGACTCCTTGCTCAAGGGAGCTATTTATGATCACTCCCAGGGGGCAGATCTAATTAGCCAAGAGGGGCACGGGTCGAGGGAGCAAGTAGTTGGTCTAGCTGCAGCGAGTAACTTATCGACAGCTGCTGCGTCCAGCAGTTGGAAACGGGTGAAGGAGGGCCCGCCGAGTGGCGGCGGGGTCTCGAGTTTGCTAACTGTATCAAGAGTGGCAGGGATGTCCCTGCGGAGTGTCAAAATCTTGTCAGCAAAGTAGTTCTGAAAAGCCTCAGCTGTTGGAGCCAAACCCCTATCGTTTGGGACAGTCAGGATTGTTGTCAAGGACCGAATTATCTTAAAGAGTTGAGCTGGGCGTGAACTGGCTGACTCTATCAAGGAAGAATAATAGGATTTTTTCGCTTCCTTGATAGCATGCTCATAAACCTCTTTAAACTGTTTATAAGCCGATTTCGATGCTCCGTCACGGAGCCTCCGCCACACGTCCTCTAGCTGTCTCTTCCTCCGTTTCATCGCCCGCAGCTCCTCGGTGTACCAAGGTGAACGATTTCTACGGGAGATGAGAGAGCGCCTGGGGGCGATCTCGTCCAGGGCCGTGGAAAGACTGGTGTTCCAAAATTCCACCTGCCCATCGACTGAGTCGCTGGGGAGTTCCCAATCCCTTAGAGCATTCAGGAACCTAGTGGGTTCCATAAGTCTCTTCGGGCGAACCAGAATAGGTTCGGCACCCTTACCGGGAGGGGAAGCCAAGTCCAGACGGATTTCTAGGACACTGTGATCCGACCATGGAACCTCCGCGATAGAGGTTAGGATCACACCAATTCCGGCAGCGAAAATCAAATCCAGGGTATGCCCGGCCTGGTGCATGGGACCGGTCTTACAAAGTGAGAGTCCTAGTGCCTCCATGGTGGACACCAGGTCCATGGCTGCTGTCGAGGGGGAGGCGGTGTCGGCGCGGACATTGAAGTCCCCCAAGACAATAAGCTTAGGGAACCTCAATGCCCACTCCGCAACCACCTCCAGCAGCTTAGGTAGACTCCCCGTTGGTGCGTTGGGTGCACGGTACACCAACAGGAAGGCCACACTCCCACTAAGGTCCCACGCCAGACCCGCACACTCTATTCCTGGAATGTTCGCTGTCGGAATCGTCCTAGAATTAAAAGTGTCTCGGCTGAGAATGGCATCCCCCGGCCTCTCTGTCCTCATCTGATAGCTAGCCACAAAACCAGGAGATGCCAGCTCGTGCATGATGACTTCATCTCCCTCTTGAAGCCATGTTTTGGTGAAACAGGCTAAGTCGGCTCTCCTTTCAAGGAGGAAGTCCCTGATGGTTCCAGACTTGTTGCGCACGGACCTGCGTGTGCAACAGTATTATTTTACTAGATAGTACAAGGAAGATGCATGAAAGTGATGAACGACTTTAGTATCCAATAATAGAGCATGTCTTCCTATGATACCTCCTTTAACAAAATCTGGAAATTCAGCCACGTGTAGGAAAAAGAGAAGAGCCCCCTAGATGGCAGCATTGCCTTCTGCACCATCTCCCGGCGCCTCGCCTCCTAAACACACCGAACCAGGCCCTCTTTTTAACCCTACGATGGCCCTTCTCAAAGCAACAGTTTGTCAAAAAACAACAACCCAAATGCTCTTGGAAAATGTTGTACAAAACAGATTTCAGCAGATTATGCTAATTGTGTCTTTGGGGAGAGCGGGAGGGGGAATTCCCAGTTGTCATTCCTGGAAATTTATCATTTTGGGCATTAAGAAACGTCTTCGAGCCAAAGCCACAGAGTTAAATCGAGAGCAACGTTGTGTTCCCAAAATGTTTGAAAAATGGCTCTGAGCGCAGGAAACTCTGGGAGATAGCAGATTGAGATAGAGAGCTCTCATCTGCAAAGTGTTAACCTCCCCCCACCCCTCTGGCTTTTTTTTAAAGGTTTGGATATCCAAAATAAAGATCATATGTGCAAGACGGCAAGTCACTTCCTGCATTAGATTTTACGGCTTTTTCTTTGCAGTGAGAACCAGACAGGATTCAATTGGCACAAGCTGTTTACACCAAAGGAGGCGGTTTGGCTTTGGGGGCCCTTGGATTGCAGCAACCTCATTCTGCTTGGAAATGGAAATTTTCAGTGCAATGTGGACAGTTAAACTGAATTTATATGCTCAGAAGTATTGGATAATGAAACCAATCTGTACCATTTAAAATGGCAAGTATGGATCCTGAATGTCTGCGTTCCTCTTCAACATAAATATAAATAAATAAAGACCCTCATGTGGCATTTTAAAGGCATTCTCACCATCTCACCATAGAGAGAAAAATCCACTTTAAATCCGGTTTCTGCCTCCTGCAGAATTCTGGAGTTTGTAGTTTAGTGAGGCTGCTAAAGGCTCCTCCCGAAACTACAAACCCCAGAGTTGTGAAAGGGGGAAGAAGCTGGATTTTAAGTGGTGAGGCACGATGCCCGCTTTCTAATTCAAGCAGTTGTAAATCAAATGGTGAGTTGAAGTTGCTCTGAAACAATTATCATATTCAGATTGTGATGAGAGTTATTAAAGAAACTTCAGGGGGACTCCACAAGCAGGGAGTAAATGCAGAGTTGGAACAGAGTTGCCAAAACCAGTTACATGTATTAGTATCCTAGCATTGGTGATAGTATGATAGCTGGGTCCAGAAGCTCCAAGCTCTACGCACATTCCGCAACAGCGGTTGTGAATAAGGGAAGGGGAGAGGGGCACACGGAGGGCGGGAATATACTTCGTAGTTGCATTTGGTGGAAGTATAGAAAGGAGGGGATTAGGGTTAGGGTAAGATATACGGTTAGGGTTCCTCTCCGTTGGCGCCCCCTTGTTGTGGGGGAGAGGCTTGCGTACCCTAATGAAGTTGTGAGCTATGCTGGCGGTGGCATAATAGCCACCGGTAGGGCCTCCCATGCCAGACAGGTCACAGCCGAAGGGTCTGACAAAGAGCGTCAATGGGCAGGATGGGCTCTCTAGCCTTTTGGCAACCATCCTAAGAGAAGGAAAACTCCAATTTCAAACCTGGGCAGATGGTGCGCGTCTAACCCTGTAAGGTCAACCATCTAAGAGAAGGAAATTCGAACCAAACCTACGACCTGAGGACCTCGCTGCCACCGTCCAAGCTTGCTAGGCCCCGGCAGACAAACCTTTGGTTTAAAGGGTGAGGCCAGTTCTGTGCACGCTGCGCTCCACCAGAAAGGTCCATTGCACAGGCTCGAAGGACACATCCAACCTCTTTAGTCATCAACGCGCTTGTGGAAAGTGTGGGATGAGTCCTTCCTGAATCTTCGTTCGCGAAGAAAAGCCAAGGAGAAGAAGAAGGGTTAGGGTTAGAATTAGGGTTAGGGTTAGGGTTAGGGTTAGGGTTAGAAGAAGGTTTAGGGTTTGGGTTTTACCGTTAAAGAACCCTTACATTCCTTCTATAATATCTGTTTTCTGTTCAGCGTTGCGCAAACAGCGCTCCTGAAGGAGCGAAGGGAAAACAGCGTCATGCTCAGAGCTTCCAGACCCAGCTTTCATACTAATACCCTAGCATTCATCAATGTAGCAGGAATCTGTGTACTTGGGGACCTTCCACACAGCTGAATAAAACCCCCCATTCTCTGCTTTGAACTGGAATATATGGCAGTGTAGACTCAGATAACCCAGTTCAAAACAGATATTGTGGGATTTTCTGCCTTGATATTTTGAGATATAGGGCTGTGTAGAAGGGCCCTGAGTCACTGTCTAAGGAGCTTATTGCACCACAGTGTAACAGTACTACTATTCCACTTCAACGGCTATGACAACCTCCTATGAAATCCTAGGATGTATGGAGATTTAGGAGGGACATCTAGGATTCCCAAACTGAGGAAAACCATGATTGGTTCTGGTAAAGGTTGTTATAAGTCAGAAACAACCTGAAGGCTCGTGACAACAATCACATCCAAAAATCTGGCTCGTTACCTGTAGTCTGCAGAGATTGCTTAAGAAAAGCTTTCACTAATGCTTTCAGCTACGGAAACACTACCACCAGTCCACATGCAACCCAGCAATCACATTCAGAAAGGGTAAGCTAAGGAAATATAACTCCCTCTCATGTGTTTCAAGCTGTATATGATTATCCTTTAGAAGTACCTATTTGCTCTTGGGAGCATATTTCTTGGCACACAGCAATCAGATGGATTTATGTGTTTGGCATGCTAGACCAAGGCACAAAACCTTTTCTTACAGTAACAAGGTATGGGCTGAGATTTTTTTTTTCATTTCAAGAGTGACTTTAGAAACTGCAAGTCGCTTCTGGTGTGAGAGAGTTGACTATCTGCAAGGACATTGCCAGGGGACACCTGGACGTTTGGTGTTTTACCGTCCTGTGGGAGGCTTCTGTCATGTCCCTGCATGGGAAGCTAGAGCTGAGACGGGAGCTTGCTCTGCTCCCCAGATTCAAACCGCCGACCTGTTGGTGTGCAGTTCTGCCGGCACAAGGGTTTAACCCGTTGTGCAATTGGGGGACTCCTTCACTAAATACCCACAATCCAAAATTTAAAAGACTGTAGCAGCTTGAACATGGTACTACAACTACATCAGTACGCTGATGACACCTAGCTCGTTCTGAGGGTGGACCCCGGGGCGGATTCCATACCCGATAATTTCCAACTTTGTCTAGAAGTCGTAACTGGATGGCTGCGAGCCAGTAAGTTGAAGGTGGACCCGGCGAAGACGGAGATCTTGTGGCTGGGCCGCCCGGGGGAGGGGGAGATCCAGCTGCCGCCATTTGACAGTGTGGCACTGTGCCCGCAGTCCATAGTTAAGAGCCTTGGGGTACGGCTGGACTCCCAACTGTCTATGGAGGCGCAAATTGCTTGCGCCTGCAAGACAGCTTTTTACCATCTGCGGCAAACGAAACATCTGGCTCCCTATCTCTCCCGCTGCGACCTGGCCACGGTGATCCAAGCCACGGTCATCTCGAGGCTCGATTGCTGTAACGCTCTGTACATTGGCCTACCTTTTGTCGGCGATCCGAAACTTAAACTGGTGCAGAACGCGGCAGCTCGTCTGCTGCCTGGATCCACTAGATCATCCCACATAACACCCCTCCTGCGCGAGCTGCACTGGTTGCCAGTTGAATTCCGGGTCTCCTTCAAGGTGTTAGTCTTGACTTCTAAGGCCTTATATGGTTTGGGGCCAGTGTACTTGAGGGAGCGTCTTACCCCATACATACCCAGAAGATCAGTGCGTTCAGAGGGCCTTAATATGCTCGAGGTCCCAGGACTGAAAACTTTTTTTTAAAGTGATTTTTATTGGTTTACAACGTAATAAAACAGAAAAGGCACACGCAGCGACGCAGGCTGCTTGACGTACACAACGACACCCCGCTCCATCTACCCCCTGACCCTCCTCTCCCACATATACCCCCTAGCCCTACCCCTAATCCCCCCTCCCCCACATATACCCCAACGGACAAAAGAAAACATACAATGAGTACTTCCTACTCTCTCTAGTTCCCCTGCCCTTTGTTCTAGGTTAGGCTCATAAATAAAAGTATATAAAGGCTATTTAACTTTGATACGTCTAGTTCACTCATTCGAACCGCCTCTATATGGTCCAAGAAGGTAATACAGTTATAGATACTATTGAAGGTCAATCATCTATTTCGGCTTGAATTTGTTCAGGTAGGAGATTATAGGAGACCAGTCCGTCTTTTTCTATGTATCTCCTCTGATAGGGCAAACGAAAGTGAGTCCATATTCATTATGTCCATAATTTTCTTTCTCCACTCTACTAGCCCAGGGGTGTCATTGTCCTTCCATTTCTTCGCGTACGTCATCCTCGCAGCTGTTATACAATATATAAAAAGTTTTTCTTTATTTTCTTCTAGTTCAAAATCTATTAATCCTAATAACATATATTCAGGTTTGAACTCTATGTCTAATTCCAAAATGTTTCTTGTCTCTCTATGAATTCCTTTCCAAAATTTCCTTGCTTTGTAGCAGTTCCACCACATGTGGAAAAAACATCCAACCTCCCTTTTGCATTTCCAGCATTTGTTGCTGATACTGTCCTTATATTTTGCCAATTTGGCCGGTGTTAAATACCACCGGTGGAACATCTTCATTCCATTTTCCTTTAGGTCATATGCATATGTGAGTTTGAAGTGTTTAGTCCACATTTTTTCCCATAAATTTAAAGGGATTGGGTGTCTTACGTCTTGAGCCCATTGGATCATGCAAACCTTGACTCTTTCCTCTTCCGTCCGCCATTCTAAAAGTTTATTATATAGAAATGCAATTCTCTTGTTTTTTTTCTGCATGAGATTATTCCAGTCTGGGTTTGCTCCTCCAAAGCCCTGATGTTTATCTTTTTTAAATATCTCATTTATTTGAAAATATTGGAGCCAATTCATCGAGCTATCTAGCTCTTTCAACTCGTTCATATCTTTTAGGATCACGCCGTCTGGGGAGCTTTTTAACAATACTTTGTATGTTAGCCAGGTTTTTTTTCCTGCTGCCTTCTGTAAAAGGCTTCCTGGGGGGAGATCCAAAGTGGCAATTTCTCACATAGTCTTCCTTTGTACTTATTCCAGACTTTCATCAATGCTTTCCTGATATAGTGGTTATTGAAATTTTTTTCTATGCTAGCCCTATTATACCACATATAACCATGCCACCCTACTCTTAAATCATGTCCCTCTAGGTTAAGTAGGGCTGTATTTTTTAATTTTGCCCATTCTACCACCCAATCTAGAGTACAGGCCTCGTAGTATATTTTTAAGTCAGGCGCCCAAAGCCCCCCTTTGTCTTTTATCGGTCATGATTGTCCAGTTTATTCTGGATTTTTCCCGTTCAAATGAACTTTCTTACCTCTTTGTTCCAGGTTGTAAAGAACTTTTCATTATATATGATAGGAATATTTTGAAAAAGAAATATCATCTTCGGTAATAGGTTCATTTTTATTAAGGAAATTCTTCCTAATAGTGACAGCTTGAGATATTTCCACTTATTTAGTTTACCTTTTAATTCATCCCATGTCCTCACATAATTATTTTTAATTAAGTCCATATTATTCATAGTTACAGTTATGCCTAAATATTTAATTTTTGTGGCTATTTTTATTCCGTGTCCCCTTTCTATTTCGTCTTTCTCTTTTTTCCCTATGTTTTTTGTCAATATTTTTGTTTTATCTTTATTTATTTTGAATCCCATCACCTGTCCAAATTCCTCAAATTTCCCTAGCCAGGTTTTCAAATTATCTAACGGCTCTTCTATAATGCAAACCAAATCGTCAGCGAAAGCTTTGACTTTTATCTCTTCTCTTTTGATTGATATTCCTTTTAACTTGGTATCTTTCCTAATATTTTCTAATAGTAGTTCTAGACAAAAGATAAATAGGAGGGGTGACAGGGGGCAGCCTTGACGTGTTCCTTTTGTTATATTTATTTGATCTGAGTGTTCCCCATTTATTAATAACTTCGCCTGTTGTTTTGAATATATGGCTTCGATTGCATTATTAAAATGGTATCCCATATCTAATTCTCTGAGTTGTAATTTAAAAAAGTCCCAATTTAACCGGTCAAATGCCTTTTCCGCATCAATAAAAAGGAAGGCAACCTTTTTCTGAATATTTATTCTATAATATTCAACTGCATCTATAAGCGTTCTGACATTCTCCCTTTGCTGTCTTCCGGGGAGAAAACCAGCTTGATCTGGTTTTATCCATTTGTCCAGGAATTTTTTAAATCGCTCTGATAGTATACTTGTGAATATTTTATAATCTGTATTGAGGAGGGATATAGGTCTGAAATTTTTCACCTCCGATTTGTCTGATCCTTCTTTATGTAATACTACAATATTGGCTGAGCTCCAGGAACTGGGCGGTGGTTTATTATCTAGGATGTCATTCATTGTTGTTAACAAATTCGGCACCAGTTCCTCTTCAAAAGTTTTATAGTACCTTGCTGTGAACCCATCTGGTCCAGGTGCTTTATTACATTTTAGCTCTTTTATTGCTTTACCTAGCTCTTCCTTAGTTATATACCTGTTTAGTTCTTCTCTCTCCGCCTCTGTGATTTTGTTAGGTTTTTGTTCGCTTATGTATTTTTGTACCTGTTCCTTCAGGATTTCCTCCTTTGTGTATAGGAGTTTATAGAATTACGAAAATTCGTCTATTATTTGTTTGTTTTTCGCAAAGGGTTTTACCCTTGCTTTTGATTTGTGTTATATGGTTGTTTTGTTTCTTCCTTTTTACCTTTGCGGCCAGCCACCTACCCGGTTTATTAGCATGTTGAAAATATTTTTGTTTCAAGAATTTGAGGTTTTTTTCCATTGTTTCCATGTCCATTGCCTCCTTTTGCTTGAGTAGCATGTCATACTGGTATTTTAAATCCTTGTTTTTAGGGTCTTTTTTAACTTAAAGTCTATCTCTTTCATCTTATTCTTCAGTTCCATTTCTTTTTTTTGTTTTTCCTTTCTCCTAATAATGTCCTGTTGTATTAGGAGTCCTCTTAACACCGCCTTTCCAGCATCCCATATAATGTTATTTGGTATTCCTGGGGTGGTATTTATCTCGAAATATTCTTTTAGGGCTTTACTATATCTTTTAATATCTTCTGGATTTCTTATTAATTCCTCCTTTAGCCTCCATATTCTGTTAATCGATCTTTTACCTATTTGGACTTCTAAGAGTCCGTGATCTGAGAATATTTTAGGTGTTATTTTTATTTCCCCCATATTCGTAAAGATATTCCGAGATGCCCACAGCATATCGATCCTCGACCAGGACTTATATCTGTTGGAGAAATAGGTATAGTCCCTCCCCCCTGGGTTTTGTTCTCTCCATCCATCAATGAGATTTAGATCATCTAGTATTTTTATACCTTGTTTTGGGAGTTGTCCCCTGTTATTGTCCTTCCTGTTACCTCCCGAGCGGTCCAGGGTCTTGTCTATCACCCCATTAAAATCTCCCATTATCAAGACTTCGTCATAAACTGTTTTCTCTATTAATTTCTTCAGTTGTCTCAAGAATTTTACCTTTGGGCCATTAGGAGCGTATATATTACAGATAAGCACTTTTTTGTTTTCCCAGATAATGGTGGTCCCGACTATTCTCCCTTCTAAGTCCCTGAAGGCGAGTTCGCTTTCTATATTGTCTTGCACGTATGTAACCACCCCTCTTTTCCTTTTAGTATCGGCTGAATAATACATATTGCCTAATTTTTTACACGCTAAGTATGCTATATCATTATTTCTAATGTGTGTTTCTTGGAGGGCAATGACCTGGACTTTTTTTGAATACAGATAGTTAAATATTCTATTCCTTTTTTTCGGAATATTAATACCATTTACGTTGTTTACTATACACTTAATATCCATAGAATGACCTTTTTCTCTCTTCATCTTCTTTCTTCTTTTGGGCTCTTGTGATTGTTCCTAGGCTAGGTTGTTCTATTTTCTGTTGTTTCCGAGCTGGTTTTCCTTTGGGGCAAGTGGCCCCTCTTTCCTCCTCCCCGTCATCTGAGCTTGAGCCTGAGTCCCCCTCTGATTCCGCATTTGGATCCGCTTCTATTATTCTTTTATAGAAATATTTGGCGCTTTCCTCTGTGGTTATCCAATGCCTCTTATTTTTCCACGTCATCATCAATCCTTCTTTCTTCTCCCACCTAAATTTAATGTCTCTACTCCTGAGTTCATTTGTGAGGAAGAAATATTTCTTCCTCTTTTCCAGGGTGTAGGCGGGTAGGTCTTTAAGTACTTGAACTTTCCTTCTTTTGTAAACTATTGGGTTTGCCGTACTTATTCTAAGGACGTCGTCCCTCACCACCTTCCGGTTGAATTGGACCAGGATATCTCTGATCGCATTATTTTTCTTAGAGTATTTCGTTGTTAATCTGAATACTCTATCCAGTTCTTTCTCCGCCTCTTCTTGTGGGGTTTGGGTTATCTCTGCTATCAGCTCGGCTATCTTCCCCCTCAGGTTTTCCTTATCTTCCTCCTCTATATTGCGGAACCTTAATTGCAGCTCTTTTTCCTTGTATTCCCATTGCTCTTGTTGTTCTTTCATCCTCTGGTTGAGTAGCTCAATCGAATTACCTTTCTGTTTCAGGGTGTCTTCAAGCTTATCTTGTCTTTTTTCCAAAACGGATTCTTTCTGTTTAATGGTCCTGAGCTCCTCCTGCATATTGTCCATCTGACTCTTAATGGCTACCAATTCTTCTTTAAGATTCTTATTCATATTTTGCATTTCCTCATTCATTTTCTGCATTTCGCCCTTAATAAGCTGTTCCTGGTCCCGCAATATTTTTTCTTGTTCCTTCATAAGTTTCTCTTGTTCTGTTTGTTTATTTGACATTTCTTCCTGTTTTTTGGAAATTTTTATTATTTCCTGAAAGAGGTCATCTAGAGTCAACTCAGAAGTCCCGGATCCCTTCCTTCCTGGAGTCTTGTTGTCTTTTATGGTTTGTTTTCCTCTATCCATTTTCCCTTTCGTTGTGTCTTATTTCTTCCTCTATATTCTGGGGATTTACGTCTAAATCTCTCAGGGCCTTCCTCGGGAGTTTCTTGTTACTAACTCCTTTTGGCTTCTCTTCTTACCATTGGAGAGAGACTAATGGAGGGGATATATGAAGGGTATACTTGTTTTTGACTAGTATTTCCACTTGGCACTTGTGGTAGTTGTGGTAATTGTTCTCTAAGTGGGGGCTTTGGTTGGAATTATTTCACTTCCTCTGTTTCCCAGAGAGTTAAATTGGATTTGGAGTAGGGTTGGGCAGATTGAGGATTATCTGCCCTTTCCCTACCTCTTTGGCTCTTTGGCTCTCTTATCACTGGTCTTCTCCTCTCTGATCCCCGCGGGCTCCTTGCAATTCTCTACTGCCTGGTCCGTTGTCACTTTATCTCGCTGTTGCCCCTTCTCTCGCGTCCGCACCGTAGCTTCTTTTTCCTTGGACGCACAGCCGGTTCCCCCCGCGTCTGCGCCTCCTCCACTCGGCCCCGCCGTTCGCCTCTTACCCCTTCCGATCGCACGGCTCCCCGCACCTTTCACCTCCTCCTCTCCTCCGCTTGCCTCTTCCCGAAGACCGGATCCTCTCCTGTTGCTTCTGGGGGTCTCTTGACAGCTTGTGGGGCCCGGCGCAGTCCCGCGGTCCCCCCGCGGCCGCGCGCCTCCACTCGCTTCTCCTTCTCCTCCTCACTGCTTTCCCAGCTGTCCGCGCAGCTGCGCCCGATCAGGTCTTCCCGGTTATTCGTCTGGTTATTTTCTCCCTTCTCCCGGATTCGAATTTGTTTAATTGCTCTGTTTGCTCTTCTAGAGCTTCCTTTTATTTTGCCTCTGTTACCCCCTTTCTTGGGCCACCCCTATTATTTCCCTTTTTCTTTTGGGTTCGAAGTTGGGGAATGAGGGGGGATGTTGTTCTACTCACGAAGAGTTAAAAAGGAGCGCTGCAAGCCTCTTCAAGCCACGGCTTGTTAGGAAAGGACTGAGAGCTTGTCACCTCACCCTGGTGCTTCTTTACCAGGGACACCGGTTCTGCCAGGCAGGGGACTCCCTTCTGTCCCCTGCTAGTGGATTTGGTTGCCCACCAGCTCTCCGTCTCTCCCTCCCAGGGGTCTCTCTTGCGGAGCTCCCCGTGAGAGCAGCCGGCTGCTTTGCACTCCTGACCGGAAGTCCGGTTGCGTTTTTATCTCAATGTATTTGTGTATATGCTTGGAAACCGCCCTGAGCCTCGGGGAGGGCTGGTTAGCAAGTTGGAATAATAAATAAATAAATAAATAAATAAATAAACTGTAGAAACAAGATTTGAATCTCTGCTCAGCCACAGAAACCCAAAGGCTGGAACTTGAGGATGTCATACTCTTTCAGGGGGCTTCCAGACAGCATCAAAATGCAGGTTTTAAGAGTGGGCCAAAAATCCTCGAACCTTACAGCAAGTCCACACACAGACCTGTTTGTCCTCGGAAAGGCTCCCCCGCCATCCTCTCACTTCCTTTGATGCGGATCAAGATGGAGGGCGGATGGGGGATATCTGGCGGTAGTTCTAAAATAATTTTTCCAAGATCGGTTGGACCAGGGGTGCTCATCTGGTAGCTCGGGAGCTTCTAGTAGATCTTGCAGGTGATCTTCGGGCCTCACCAGCTGGATGGGGCGCTCCTGCCATGCGCGCGCACACCCTGCGCGCACACGCGCTCTTGCTGCTGGCTCCCGCTCTCGTGGTGCTTCTTTCACCTGCGGGGCATTGCACGAAGAATGCCTCTCTCTCGTCCAGAAGCAGCTGAGCAGCCTCCGTTGCCGGCGAGACAGGCAGGGCGGAGCGCTCCCTCTGGATGCCCCGCCTTGTGCTTTCTCCTTCCTGCAATGCCCCGCAGGCGGAAGAAGCGCTGTGCGGGCGGAAAACAGCAGCAGGAGCACATGCGGTGGCAGGAGCGCATGGCGGCGGGAGCACACAGGAGTGCGCGGTAGCGGGGGCACGTAGAGCTTTTAGACTTGGTTGCTTTAAGAGTAGCTCGCATGCTGAAAAAGTGTGAGCACCCCTGGGTTGGACCATAAGAGATGTCTTATCTCTCTCTTCATCCAACTGTTAATTTAAGCTCCGCTTAATGTTATAAACATCAGAAGAAAGGAATGGTTTCAGAAAGTTCCAATTGCTTTCCAGTTCTGCTTTCCTTTAGTCACTTGTGTCTCCAGGCCTCCATTTTTTGACAGGCTGATCAGCTGTTTCGGGCTTTTAAAATGCGTATGTGTGCTGGAGCGCACATGGGGATGGGAAGGAAGTGATGGCACACATCAGTTGGGGCACACATAGCAAAGAATACTAAAAAAAATAACAAAAACTTCTTTAAGTACATCAGAAGCAGGAACCCAACTAGAAAAGCAGTTGGGCCACTCGACGACAATGGTCAGAAAGGGAAAATCAGTGAAGACAAGGAGATTGCTGAGCGGCTAAATGACTTCTTTGCCTCCGTTTTCACACAGGAGGACAGACAACATATGCCTGCAGCTGAGTCAGTTTTTTCAGGGAGGGAATTAAAAGAATTAAAACAGATAGAGATAAACAAGGAGGATGTTCTCACATGCCTTACTAAACTAAATGTCAACAAATCACCAGGGCCAGATGGCATCCACCCCAGAGTTCTTAAGGAACTCAAGTGTGAAATTGCTGAACTTCTAGCTAAGATATATAACCTTTCTCTAAGATCAGGCACTGTACCCGAGGACTGGAGGAGGCAAATGTAACACCGATCTTCAAGAAAGGATCCAGGGGTGATCCAGGAAATTATAGGCCAGTCAGTTTAACCTCAGTTCCAGGCAAAGTGATGGAAACCATTATTAAAGAAAATATTACTAGGCACATAGAAGAACAGGCATTGCTGGAAGAAAATCAACATGGTTTCTGCAAAGGCAAATCATGTCTTACTAACTTGTTAGAATTCTTTGAGGGTGTAAATAAACACATAGATAAAGGGGACCCAGTCGATATTGTTTACCTTGACTTTCAAAAGGCTTTTGACAAAGTCCCTCACCAAAGGCTCCTAAATAAGCTCTTCAGCCATGGAATCAGAGGACAGGTCTTGTCCTGGATTGGAACCTGGCTAAACTGTAGGAAACAAAGGGTGGTAATAAACGGACATTTCTCTGGGTGGAAAGAGGTGAGAAGTGGCGTACCCCAAGGTTCAGTTTTAGGACCGTTACTTTTTAATTTATTCATTAATGATCTGGATGTAGGAGTGAATTCTGAGGTAGCAAAGTTTGCAGACGACACTAAACTGTTCAGGGTAGTTAAAAATGAAACTGACTGTAAAGAGCTCCAGAAAGATCTCTCGAAATTGAGTGAATGGGCAACAAAGTGGCAAATGCATTTTAACCTAAACAAGTGTAAAGTCATGCACATCGGGCAAAGAACCCCAAATACACCTACCAATTGATGGGGTCAAAGCTTTCGAGACAAACCAGGAAAGGGATCTTGGGGTTTTGGTGGACAGCTCAATGAAGATGTCAACCCAGTGCGCAGCAGCAGTGAAAAAAGCAAATTCTATGCTAGGCATGATCAGGAAGGGAATCGAAAATAGGTCGGCAAATGTTGTATTACCTCTCTACAAATCTATGGTAAGGCCACATTTGGAGTACTGTGTACAATTCTGGTCACCGCACTTTAAGAAGGATATAACGGAACTGGAAAAGGTACAAAGAAGGGCAACAAAAATGATCCAAGGGATCCCTTATGAAACCAGGTTGCAACGCCTTGGTCTTTTCAGCCTTGAAAGACGGCGTTTAAGAGGTGACTTGATCGAAGTGTATAAAATCATGCATGGGATAGAAAAGGTGACTATTTTCTCTGTCACCCAACACTAGGACTAGGGGGCACTCCCTAAAGCTCCAAGGTAGGAAAGTTAGGACTAATAAAGGGAAATATTTCTTCACCCGGAGGGTCATTGGGTTATGGAACTCACTTCCAGAAGAGGTTGTGACAGCGGTCAGCCTGGACAGCTTCAAGGCAGGATTAGACAGATTCATGGATACCAAGGGAATCCGGAGTTACTGAAATGGACATTCAAGTGCCACCTCAGAGTGGTTGAGGTAGGCAGGATTTCCCTGGGTACTGGTTGTGGGGGGTCGGGAGCAGGTCAGGGTTCTGCCCTCCCTTCTGCTCGAGATCCCCGTGAACAACTGGTGGGCCACTGTGTGATACAGAATGCTGGACTAGATGGGCTGAGGTCCGATTCAGCATGGCTCTTCTTATGTTCTTATGTTCTTATGATGTATTTTCTATGCAGGAATATACATTCATGCAAAGGTGCACATTTAGGGGTGGAATTGGGTTTTAAGCACACCTTTTAAACACATGCATTTGGCTGTGGACCTGATTGCGCCTGCAGTTTCCTCCAATGTCATTTAGCCCCCTTTTTTATCCCGGCTACTTTTAGATTTTATTGCATGCATAGAAGGGCCGTCGGCCTGAACGGAAGGCGAAGGAAACCTTCCTCTGAACACATTTCACCAAGGAAATATCATAATTTTGGAAGGAATTGTGAGTTTTAAATGCAATTTTAATTGTATTTCTTATATTTTAACTGTGTTTTCTCCTAAATCCACACAGTAGTATTTAATTGTTTTTAGTGTTTTCATTCTTTTTATTTGAATTGTGACTGAAGTCTGTGGTTGTTAACTGCTGTGAGCCACCATGGAGAGAAAGGTGGGGTATACGTAAAGTAAATGAAATAAATCAAAATGTTCACCGTAATGCAATAAGTCAAAAAAGAAATAAATCCGCCACCATCAGGGATTTCTTGCTGGAGAGGAAGGCCGATCTGGCCTGCCTCACAGAAACATGGCTCCAGGAGGGAGACGGGGTCATCTTGCACGAGCTGGCATCTCCTGGGTTTACGGCTAGTTATCAGATGAGGACAGAGAGGCGGGGGGGGAGGTGTTGCCATCCTCAGTCGCGACAATTTTAATTCTAGGGCGATTCCGGTAGCGAACATTCCAGGCATGGAGTGCTCTGGCCTGGTGTGGGACCTTGGTGAGAGTGTGGCCTTCCTGCTGGTGTACCGCGCACCCAACGCACCGGCGGGAGTCTACCCAGGCTGCTGGAGGTGGTGGCGGAGTGGGCATTGCGGTTCCCAGGCTTATGGTTCTGGGGACTTTAATGTCACGCCGACACCGCCTCGACAGTAGCCTTGGATCTAGTGTCTACCATGGAGGCACTAGGTCTCTCACTGTGTAAGACCGGTCCCACTCACCAGGCTGGGCACACCTTGGATTTGATTTTCGCTGCCGGAATTGGTGTGACCCCAGCCTCTATTATAGAGGTTCCATGGTCGGATCACAAGGTCCTAGAAGTCCGTCTGGAGCTGGCCTCACCTCTCGGTAAGGGTGCCGAACCTATTATGGTTCGCCCGAGGAGACTTATGGAACCCATTCGGTTCCTGAATGCTCTAAGGGAATGGGAGCCCCCCAGCGATTCCGTCGATGGGCAGGTGGAACACTGGAATGCCAGTCTTTCCGCCGCCCTTGATGAAATCGCCCCCCAGACGCTCTCTCATCCCTCGGACTAATCGCTCGCCTTGGTTCTCTGAGGACCTGCGGGCGATGAAACGGAGGAAGAGACAGCTAGAGGACGTGTGGCGGAGACTCCGTGACGAAGCTTCGAAATCAGCTTATAAGCTGTTTAAAAAGGCTTATGAGCATGCTATCAAGGAAGCAAAAGTCATATTATTCCTCCTTGATAGAGTCGGCTAGTTCACGCCCGGCTCAACTTTTTAAGATAATTCGGTCTCTGACAGCGATCCCTACTGTCCCAAATGATAGGGGTTTGGCTCCGACAGCTGAGGCTTTTCAGAACTATTTCACTGACAAGATTTCGTTGCTCCGCCGGGATATCCCCGCTACTTTTGCTACAGTTAGCGAACTCGAGACTCCGCCGCCACTCGGCGGGCCCACCTTCACCCGTTTCCAATTGCTGGACGCAGCAGCTGTCGATAAGGTACTTGGTGCAGCTAGACCAACTACTTGCTCCCTCGTCCCGGGCCCCTCCTGGCGTATTAGACCTTGCGGGGAGAGGTTACGCCCCCTGGGCACGATCTTAAATAGCTCCCTTGAGCAAGGAGTCTTCCCAGGGGATTAAAAGAGGCTATGGTAAGACCGCTGCTGAAGAAGCCGAATTTAGACCCTTCGGCTCCTCCAATTACCGGCCTGTTTCCAACTTGCCCTTCCTGGGCAAGGTGATTGAGAGGGCAGCAGCGGATCAGCTGCAGCAGTTCTTAGAAGACACAGCTGGATTTGATCCCTTCCAGTCCGGCTTCCGTATTGGGCACGGGACGGAGACCGTGCTTGTCGCCATTACAGACCAACTTCGCCGCCAGCTGGACCAGGGTGGATCGGCACTGCTTGTCTTGTTAGATCTGACAGCAGCGTTTGATACAGTAGACCATGCATTGTTGACCCACCGCCTATCCGCTTCCGGAGTCAGGGGGACTGCCCTTAAATGGGTGGCCTCCTTTCTCCGGGATCGGGGACAGCGTGTGGAGGGGGCGGATGGTCTCCAGGCGGCTCCCACTTAACTGTGGGGGTCCCAGGGGGCCATTCTCTCCCCTTATTATTCAACGTTTATATGCCCCTGGCCCAGCTGGCCCGCGACTTTGGTCTGGAGTGTTATCAGTACGCTGATGACACCCAGCTTCTGCTGCGAATGGACGGCAGGCCGGATACCGTACCCGATTGCTTCCATCTGTGCCTCGAAGCCGTGACTGGTTGGCTGCGGCCAGCCGGCTGAAGGTGAATCCGTCGAAGACGGAGATCCTATGGCCTGGTTGGCCTGGCCGGGATGAGTGCCGTTGCCTACTCTGGACGGCGAGCAATTAAGCACGTCGTCAATTGTTAAGAGCTTGGGTGTTCAGTTCGACTCCTGCTGACCAAGGAGAACCAGGTCTCATCGGACAGCAGGGTGGCGTTATACCACCTACGTCAGGCTAGGCGACTGGCCGCCTAACTGTCCAGGAATGACCTGGCTACGCTGATCCAAGCGACTGTCATCTCGAGACTAGACTACTGTAACGCCCTCTCGTTGGCCTTCCCTTGGCGACGATTCAGAAACTCAAGCTAGTGCAGAATGCCGCTGCTCGCCTGCTGGCAGGAGTGCCGGTGAGGCAGCACATTACGCCCATCCTCCAGCAACTGCACTGGCTGCCAATTGAGTACCGAATCACCTTCAAGGTGCTGGTGTTGACCTTTAAGGCCTTGTACGGTCTAGGGCCTGCGTACCTCTTGGACCGCCTTGCCCCATACGATCCCCGAGATCACTCCGCTCAGCAGAGCAAAACCTGCTGGAGATTCCACCGATCCGCCTCTGCCGCCTATCATCAACTAGGCAGCGCTCCTTCTCAGTAGCAGCTCCAACGGCCTGGAATGCCCTGCCGGAGGAGGCTAGAGCCATACGAGGGCTCGCCCCTTCCGCAGGGCCTGTAAGACCTTCCTTTTCAAGCAGGCCTTCGGTTGACATATAACGCCTCTTGCTTTCAATCGACTTATGACTCTGTGTTACCGTTTTTTCTCACTTAGTGTAATTTTAACAATGTTTTAATGATGTTTTTAGTATCATTTTTGTTATTTTTATGGTTATAGCATTGTTTTATTTTGTTCGTGAGTCGGCATGAGTGTTGCCTGCCGATCACTATGTATGTCTTGTAACCCGCCACGAGCCCTCGGGAAGAGGCAGAATACAAATGCAAATAATAAATAAATAAATAAATAAATAAAAGCGTCAAAGGAGAGATACAGCCAGCACAAAAGGCCAACTTCAACTACTATATTGCTTTATTATGTCCCATTACCAAATATATTTATTTATTTATTTATTAGATTGGATTTAGTATACCGCTCTCTCTGGCGCCCAGAGCGGTTCACAAAGTGACACAATAAAACATACCATAAAACACATTAAAATACATTAAAACAGCATTAAAAAACCCCAAATACAACATATTCCCAATAAAACATGCTGCAGCCAACTGAATACAGAAATGGGGTCTTCTCCATTGGCGTGGCTGAGACCCAATGCTTATTTTCTCCTTTTCACCCTCGTGCATCTATATAGTTCCCTTCCAATCACATGTTCCTTTTCTTTAAATAGTAACCAGGGTCACAATAAATTGGAAACGACTTAAAAGCAAACAATAACAACAACAACAACAGCACAATTATAATGAATGTTCAAGGACAGTGTGCATATGTGAGCCTGGTGGCATCTGATTTGTTTATGCATAGGGATTTAGAGATATGTAAACAAATATGTATAAAGCAGAGGATGGACAGGTCCTTTCTTTTCCCAGATGTTTTGGATGAAAGCTCCAACCGTCTTCTGCAGCTGGCTTACTGCTGTGGAATCACTGAAGTTATTATTTTACAAGGTCTTCAGATTTCTCTGCCCAAAAGTGCTACTATTGCACAAAACTACAAGATCTATGATTCTACAGCATTAAAGTAGTGTCAAACTGCATTAATTGCACAGTGTGAATGTACTCTACATGTCAAATCTAGATCTGCAGAGCCATACATTTGGACTTACACCTGATCTAACCCTAAAAAGCGAAGGCCTTCCAGGTGTTCCAATTTGGCAGGGACCGTTGTATATTATTTATTTATTTATTTTATTTACTTTATTTATATTCCACTCTTCTCACCCCGAAGGGGACTCAGAGCGGATTACAGGTACACATGCTAGCAGGCAATCCCTGCTGTTTTCCACAATACACAACATAGAGACTAATAGAGGCAAACTCTGGCCACCAGGGGGAGCTGATGCTCATCTCTCAGCGTCCCCAGCGTCCCTTGTTGTTCCTTACGCATTCCTCAGTGTTACTGGAGTTCTTTAATGGCCTCATAATTCAGTCAAAATTTGCCTCCCCACTTAATGTGGTACCTTTATCTCCTACTTGACAGCTGCAACTGTCTTTCAGGCTGCAAAGGTCGGCAGCAGGCTACACTTAAAGGTCGAGCACCCACCTTGACCCGGGCAGGCCTCAAACTCATAACCTACTGGTCAGAGAGAGATCTTATGCAGCTGACACTTAGCCAGCTGCGCCACATTCCTAGTCACATCCCCTGTCACCCCACTTTTCAGTTGACTTCAAAACGCCATATTCTCGCCTCCACCCATATTCCCTCTTATTTATTTATTTATTTATTTATTTATTATTTCAATTTAATAAACCGCCCTTCCCGAAGCTCAGGGTGGTTTCCAACATATAAAACACATAAAATTATTAAAACACATAAAATTTACATCATAAAGCAGTTAACAAACCCAACCCCTTACAGTCACATAAAACCATAACCAGACATAGCTAATGCATACAAAGTGGCACGGCAGGATGGCAAGTGGTTGGTCATGCGCCGGTCAGTCATCGAACGCCTGCCTGAACAGCCAGGTCTTGCAGGACCTGCGGAAAGCCATCAGGTCCTGCAGGGCTTGTGTCTCCGGTGGCAGCAAGTTCCATAAGACCGGCGCAGCCACTGAAAACACTCTCTGCCGCATAGTAGAGAGCCTGCAGAGCTTCATACCTGGGACTTCAACCCGGGTTACTTCTGGTACTGCTAATAGAATTCAAAGTGCAAAAGTAGTTTGTACTCAAAAAATCAGTATTTATTTATTTTCTATCGTATGAGGAGCGAACCAAACAGTTGTATTTGTTTTAAACACACACACACATAAAAGTTTGCAAACTTGGCATTCTGTTAAATGTCCTTTGACCAGTAGCTGGCCACTTGGAGTGCCTTTGGCGTTGCTACAAGAAGGTCCTCCATTGTGCATGTAGGAGGGCTCAGAGTATACTGTAGTAGGTGGTCTGTGGTTTGCTCTTCTCCACACTCACATGTCATGGACTCCACTTTGTGGCCCCATTTCTTAAGGTTGGATCTGCATCTTGTGGTGCCAGAGCACAGGCTGTTCAACATCTTTCAAGTCACCTGTGTGCCCAGGAGGGAGCCTCTCATTTGGTATCAGCCATTGATTGAAGTTCTGGGTTTTAGCCTGCTGCTTTTGGGTTGCATGTGTAAGGGTGACACACCTCACGCCAAGAATAATAACACAGACACAAGCGATTGGATAAAAATGGCCACAACTCATCTATTGAAAACAGGAACAAAGGGTTGGCGGCCCCGCATGGGTCCTGGATCAGGGTCGTATAGCCCCCACGAATGTCCAAAGGCGTATGCAAGCCTGGGGTGCGAGCGGCCCAATGCCTGTCCACGGAAACTCAGCACCCCAGGGGGCCTGGGCATTATCCCCCTTACAACCAAGGGGTGATAAGCCAGCCTGATCCAGGGGCCATGCCACACGCCAAACAGAATAACGCATGACCAGTAACAGTGCAACAATGAAGTTAAGTGGAAACAAAAAGGACACCAACAAACAATGCAAAATGTAGGGAGGGTGGGAGGAAAAACAAGACTGGCCCTGAGTGTGGCCTGGGCAGTCCCCGGGCAGCCTTAAGTAACCTGCCTGGGCAAAAATGCAGGCTGGCCGGCTACCAAGAGGGGGCAGGGCGGGGCCAATCCCGTCATTGGCCGGATGGCGTTGTTGGCGGGAACCTTCCTGCCACCCCAGGGGCTTCTGGGGAGGAGAAGCCCCTTCCACCTCACGAGGTGGTGCGAGGACAACCCTGCCCCACAACCAACTCGGCCGGTAAATTGGTCAAGCCCATTCTCGCTTGCTAAGGTGTTCCAGCGAGTGTCTCTGTAGATCTTAGAAAACTATTTCTGTGAAGGATTGGAGGTAGGAAGCTTCCCTTCTGCTTTGGCCCTCAGCTGTGTAAGAGAAAGACAGTTTCATGGAAACATGTTAAATCTCAATCCTATTTTTTGAAAACGTGTTTTGTTTATGCTGCCCATAGCTTCAGGATTGGACAGGCTTTGCATCTAGATAAATAAATAAAAAATCAAGCAAGCTACAAATACAGATGTTGAGCATATAATAAGGAAGGAGGAGAAGAAGTCATGAGGGTCAAGGACAGAACACAGCTGCCTAAAGCCGAGCCGAGGCAGACCGCCAGAGCATTGTTGTGGCCAATCTCATCTTCGAATGCTAAATGTAGAAAAAAGTTTCAATGTACCACGATGAGAGAACGGAACCGGTGGAGTAATATTAATCTGGTATTAATTGGAACAACATCACTGTGAGATAAGACAGAGTTGCAGCCCTCCAGATAGAACTAGTATCCTTCTCATTATTCCCAACCACCACAGGAAAGGGTCAGTGATGATCAGGGGCGGTCTAAGGTAATTTTATATGGTAAGCGAACATTATTTTGGCGCCCCCCCCCCATGTAAAACAAATATACAATTATAATATCACAATACCATTAGTAGTATTATATTGTATCAATGTATATACACTATATTATAGTACATACTCATACTATATTATATCATAATTTATTTATTTATTTATTTATTTATTGCTTGGACTTATATGCCGCCAACTCCCTGAGGCTCGCAGCGGCTTACAAAGCCAAGAGGCAACAAAATACATAATTCAATAGACAAACAGGAACAATACAACACAGTAAAAGGGAAAGAAGAGGAAGGGCCAATGGGACAGGGTCCAGCGGAGAGTGCCCAGCAGGTCAAGCGGGCCCTACTCTCCCATCAAAGGAGGGGAGCAAAGGTGGTCTCCAAGCAATCCCACAGGAGTGGTCCGAACCACTAAAATGGTTCATGCTCGTCAGCCCCCCATTTGTCAAAAGTCTGGTGGGGGTGTCCGGTCAGCAGGACAGGTGGCCCTCTTCCAGAGAGGGCCCAAGAAAGAGGGCTTCCGTTTCCTAAAGCCCGGACCCCAAAAGGTTCTGGCCCGCAGCGGGGTCCAGGACTTGGGCTCGGGCGAAGCAGGTCTCCCCTCTCCCAGGACGAGTAGTGGCAAGTGTCCCAGGGCCAGGGGCCTGTTGTTCTTCGGTCTCCAGCGCCGCCTTTTCCGGCGCCACCTGGCCTCAATACCGGACGCCCCCGAGCTTGTCAATTCCAGGGCTATACTGCCCTGGCTCAGAAGGCCTGTCGGCCCCTGGCCATCAGGGGAGGCGGGGGGATTCTGGCCTAGTCACTGGTAAGGGGGACCGGCAGCTGGCAAGCTCGGCGCCGAGGTCGCGCCTCTGGGGCTCTCGCTAGGAGTCCGGAGGTATCCAGCGCCTCTGGAAGGGGCACCAAGGGCACTGCCACTCCGGCCTGTCGGTCGGGGAGGGTGGAGGTTGACCGTGGGGCGGAGCCAAGGACGCCGAGGAGCTCGGAGACGACGATGCCATCCCGCCATCCCCCCTGGCCGCCGCCTCGCCCAGTGGGCCCAGGGGTCGCCCGCGGCCAAGGGCCCTCCAGGGGCTCCACCAGGGCACCTCCGTCGCGGCAGCCATCTCCCCGGATCTCCCCCCGCGGTGGGGGGGCCCCCCCACTGCAGACCATTCTATATTATTATTATTATTATAAAAAATAAATAAAATTATTTATTTAACTGACTGACTGACTGACTGACTGACTTTATTATTTCTGAGTCGCCCTCCACGTTAGTGCTCCGGGCGACTTACACACAACAAATTCCACAATTAAAATAGAGTATTTAAAACTAGATTAAAATATTCAGTGGTTAAATGCAGGGGCCAGGCTCGGTATTTGAGTTCCTGGTTCTGCATTAACCATGGGCCTTCCTAAATAGCCAGGTCTTCAGAGCGGTCAGGAACTGGGGCAGGTCGAGGGAGGCTCTCTGGTCCGGTGGCATCGAGTTCCAAAGAACGGGGCCAAACGGAGAACGATCTCCGTCTCGTGGTCTCCAGGTGGGCCTCTTTCAAGCCTGGTACGTGAAGAAGGTTCTTGTTTGCTGGCCGCGGGGTCCTTGAGCAAGCAGGCATCAACAAGCGGTCTTTTTAGGTATGTTGGGCCCCGGCCCCGTAGGCTTTGAAAGCCAAGGTCAAGGTCTTGTGTAAGGCTCTATACTCAACGGGCAGCCAGTGCAGGCGCTGCAGAGATGGTGTCATGTGGCATCTCATCGATGTTCCTGTGAGAAGCCTGGCGGCCGCGTTCTACGCAATCTGGAGCCTGCGGGTTAGTGACCGGGGTAGACCTACATACAAAGCGTTACAGTAATCCAGCCTTGATGTAACCGTGGCATGGATTACTGTAGCTAGCGCTTCCGTCGGAAGATAGGGCGCCAATTGTCTCGCTGGCGCAGGTGGAAGGAGGCCCTTTGCTCGTGGAGGCAACCTGGGCCTCCATCGACAATTTGGAGTCCAGGATAACACCAAGGCTCTTTACTGAGGGGGACGGGATCAGCGGTTCCCCTTCAAAGGGGGGCAGCGAGAAAGGTGGTTCTGGGCGGCCCGGCCATAAGATCTCCGTCTTTGATGAATTTATTTTAAGTTTGTGGGCGCGGAGCCATTTTGTCACTGCTTCTAGGCCTTGAGTGAAGTTTTCGGGCACCGAAGTTGCGCCAGGCTCCAGTTTCAGTAGGAGCTGGGTGTCATCGGCATATTGGTAGCACCCTAGGCCGAAGCTCCGGGCTATACCAGCCAACGGCCGAACATAGATGTTAAACAACGTTGGTGATAATATGGCGCCTTGGGGCACTCCGCACTCGAGGAGAGATTTCCTAGATGTTTGGCCTAGCCATTCAACTCGCTGACTACGTCCGCGCAAGAAGGAGCTAAGCCAAGCTAAAGCTGTTCCTTGTATCCCTATGGCGGCAAGCTGTCCACCGTGTCGAATGCGGCGGTAAGGTCCAGCAATACCAGAACTACTGAGCCTCCCTTGTCTAGTTGGCAGCGGATAACGTCCGAGATGGCCACCAGGACGGTCTCGGTCCCGTGCCCGGGGCGGAACCCTGATTGAAAGGGGTCCAAGCCCTCTGGTGTCTCAAGGAAGTTTTGTAGCTGGGTTGCTAGTAAAATTATCCTCTACTAAATATTTTCATTACTCCTATAAAACTCAAATAACCCAAAATAAAGTAAAATAAAATATTATATATTACTATTTGCTTGCGCAGTTGCGCCTGTCTCTCCTTGATGCTCCTGGTCGGCACGCGTGCGGGGAGGTGGACGGTTGTGGTAGGGTTCACAAGTGATTGGGCCTGGCGAGGGAGTTTGCCTCAGCGGCTACTTCCGGTGGCGGCTGTCAGGAGGCAATACGTCGCCAATACCCCTTTGGCTCCCCCCCTCTCCTTTGTCTCCACCCCGGCCTGCCCAATTGGGTCACCGTGATTCGGCGGCAGGGCGGAGACAAAGGGAGAGGGGAAGCACTCCCTGCCTGCCCGGTAGGGAGTGCTTTGCTTACAGGCTTCTGCGCACAGGAGCTACTGGGCATGCGTGGAGGATTTCACGCATGCACAGTTGCTCCTGTGCTCAACTTCAGCTCTGGAGCAAATGCGCCTGCGCAAAAACCTCCGCGCATGCCCAGAAGCGGCGTCAGAGCGCACAATGCCGGGCCCCAAAAGCAGGCAGCCGCGGTGCTGCCTGAGGAACATCGGCAGGGCCAGGACGCTGTCTGGCGCCGGCGCCCAGCGGGCGGGGGAATTCGCCCCTTCCCAGATGGCGCTCCATGCGGCCGCTTCCTTGGCCTACCTGTAGGACCGCCCCTGGTGATGATGGAGATCACAATACAACAGCATTAAGGGAGCGATGGACATAGAAAAGAGAAGGGAAGACAATTGAGGAAAATCAACAATCTTGGACGGATAAGAGAACCCCCCACTCTGGAGACCTTTAAAAAACACCTGAAGATGGCGATGGGTCGGGCGAAGATGGCGGCAGGACGGGCACTCTAGGGCTCCCTGGAGTGTCACCTGCTTTCCTGGCTGGAGGGCGATTTGCGCCCCCTCCCGCGGACAGAAGCGTCCGAAGAGAGCGCGGCCGGCGGACGGGGTCTGGCGGCCCCAAGGATCTCCCCCCTCCTCAAGAGGGAGAGGTCGAGCAGGCCCGGACCGCCGCCATTGCGGCGAGCGAGCCGGGAAGCGGGTGGCGACCCGCACTTACTGCCAGCCCAGCCCGGTCTCCCCTCCCCCCCTCCCCCCCCCACCTTAAGCAGAGGGCAGGAGGTGAAGAAGAGACGAGCGGAAGGAGGCCGTGAGTAGGGAACAGCAGCCCGTGCGGCATCAGGGGAGCCATTGGAGACAGAGGGAGGAGCGCGGATGAGCAGCGGGGATCCCAACAGCCCCACGGAAGCCCCCACACTCAGGGATCGGGCCCCCAACAAAGAGACACAAAGGCCCAACAAGCAGGCCGCACAGAGGGGGAGCCAACCATCCCTGGCAAAGGCAGAGGGAACGGGAGGAAAAGAGCTACAGGGCGCCAAAATGGCGGATGAGCTCTCACAGCCCTAGGAGCAGGGAAGAAAAAGAAGAGCTTTTTGGCGGGAGCGCCATCTTGGGAGAGGGAAAAGGACATTTTTCCAACAGTAAAACAGGGAACAGCACAACTGACAATAGAACTATGTCGGCACTGCATGAACGGACCTCAAGAGCAAAAGTGCAAAACTGCGAAAAATAGCGGAAGCTCAAGACGGATACCAACGGAAGATGGATGCCATAATGTCTCGGCAAGAAAAGCAAATGGGAACGATCCGGGAGCACTCCCAACGTGCAAGAACAGAACCAACCGGCGTTCCCCACAATGCCAGAGCTGCTGACCCTCTATGATGATGGAAAGGACACACCCCAGGTCAAGGGGAAAACTCAACAATACATAAAGGCAGAGAAAGAGAGGGAAGGAGAATACAAAAACCGCAAGAAATACCAGAAGAAAAGAGGACCTCACTCCAAAAATAGTGAGGAAGTTTCACTGGAAGTTGCAAGAACGGCCCGAAGGGCCCTAAAACCTCTGCCCCCCAAAAAAAGAGAAGAGGGGAAAAACCAAGGGGCCGCTGCAACACCCAAAAGCCCCATCCCGGATACAGATAAGAATGAAAACAAAAAAGATTGGGACGCAGCCCAATAGGAAGAGAAGCTGGAGGAGAACAACCCAGCAAGGAAGAAAGAGAAACCTAAAGAAAAATTGCCCCTACTCTCTAGAGGCGTATTTTAGGCCTACGAGATGTGGCATCCTGGGGGTGGACATAAAAGGCCTCGAATCTCCTAAAGAGAACGGTTAGAAAGGAAGCCGAGGAACACGAAAAAGGTACAGATCCAGCTACACTAAAAGACAAGGAACGGACAATGGACACCAAACACGGGAAAGATTTTGAAGGCTCAGGGAAAAGAGGTTTGTTTTTTTTAAAAAAAGGACAAAAACTAAAAACAACAGATTGCTTTTATACCAAGAGGGTGATGAAGACCCGTCTCTGGAAAAAGAAGGAAAAAACCTCCCTCACCGCCCCCCTTTGCCCCTTTCTAAAAAAACACCTGAAAACCTGGCTCTCCTCTATCTTTCCTACTGTCCTTTACCTGAAATTGTTCCCCCACTTTTACTGTTTATGGAAAAACCCTAATAAATATATTTCAAAAAAAAAACCAACAAACGGACAATACAAAAAATAACCACCTGAAAACCTTATTTATTTAAGTTATTTAATTAATTATTTATTTATTTATTTGCTTCGCTTCTATGCTGCAATTTCTCAGCCCTCGGGCGACTCAATGCGGTGAACAATAGCAAAATTCAATGCCAAATATCACAAAACACACATACGAAGGCAATTAAGCAATACAATGACAATCAATTAAACATCATTAAAAACAAATCAATTGCGTCTCATAATTAAAACAAGATCCGGTCTCATAATCCAATTTTCCATATTCCAGTGTTCGTTAGCTGCCTATTCAAATGCCTGCTCAAACAACCAGGTCTTCACTTTCCTTCGAAATGCCAACAGAGAGGAACAGATCTAATTTTTGTAAGAAGGGCATTCCGCAGCTGAGGAGCCACCACTGAGAAGGCCCTGTCTCTCGTCCCCGCCAAACGTACTTGAGAAGCAGGCGGGACCGAGAGCAGGGCCTCCCCAGACGATCTTAACATCCTAGCTGGTTCATATAACACCCATCCTGCAGCAGCTGGACTGGCTCCCAGTGGAGCACCGGATTATGTTCAAAGTGCTGGTGTTAACCTTTAAGGCCATATATGGTCTGGGGCCTGTGTACTTGAGGGACCGTCTCTCCCCATACATCCCCCAGTGATCACTGCGGTCTGGAGATCAAAACCTATTAATGGTTCCCTCGGTCAAAACTAACCACCTATCTTCTACAAGGCAAACAGCTTTCTCTATTGTAGCTCCAACACTGTGGAACTCTCTGCCGGATGGCACTCGGGCGCTTATAGAAATATCTGTATTCAGAAGAGCCTGTAAAACAATGTTGTTCCGGCAGGCGTTTAACATCAATGGTCCTACTTGACTGTCCTATATATTGGTATCTTGGTATTGTGACAATTTGGACAGCTGTTTAATAGTTGTATAGTATTTTAATGTATAGTGTTAAATTGTTTAACAATTGCTACGCCTTTTATCTATGTAAACCACCCCGAGCCTAACAGGATGGAGCGGTATATAAATACGAATAATAAATAATAAATAAATAAATAGAAGGAGACGCGTTTGGACAGGTAAGTTGGGCCTTGTTAATTCTGCTTCTTCCCTATTGAGTGCTTTTGTTTTCTTTTGTTTGTAATCCTTCACGGAAACTTAGAAAGCGGCTAATGGTAGGGATAACAATGCAGTCATTTTACAAGCTCCAGAGCTTGGGTTGTTGTAAAGCAGGGCTGTCCAACTTCTACCGGACCTTGGGCCGGAATTCCGGTCACTGATCACCTGGGGGGGGCCAAGCCCCCGGCTCCACCCCCTCCCCCGGCTCCACCCCCTCCCCGCCCGGCTCATAAATATACTATTAAATATTTTTTTATTTAATTAAGTGGTGAGGGAGGGAGGGATGTATGGAACACATGAGGGGCATAAATATACAATTACATATAATAATAACATAAAGGGAGCCCCCTGCTTCTGCCTACCTTCCCAAACGCGCAGGATCCAGGAGTAGCCGGACCACGAGAGAGGCGACGACAGACTGAGGAAGCAGCCGAAGAAGCTCCAAATCGCGTCTGTGTGGGCCGCAGGGATTCAGTAGCTGAGATTTCGGCAACAGGAGGAGTATCGCGAGACTACTCGAGCCACACGGGCTAATGATGTTGGGTTTCTTTAGCTTGAATGTGGGTTCCCCCACCCCCCACACCCCCATAGAGCTCTGTGCCTTGAAGACATACTTTGATTTTAGTACAACTGGATTCCTCCCTCCTGCCTTTTCCCAATATCTCTCCGCATTTCCATTTAGTAAAGATGTTGTTTGGATGGGGGAGGCTTCTATATGTGTGGTTTTAAAATGAAAGGCAGGGCAAAATTGTTCTAGCAATAGGAAAGGTATTTAAGCTGAATCAAACTGATCAATTTCATCTATAAACAAAAATAGATCACAATAAAGGGCAAAAGAGGTATAATTGTATATATACTTTGCATATGATTTCATATGTCAAAATACATGTCTAACATTTGACTAGAAATACAATACACAACAATAGAGTGGGGAGGGCTATCAACGGAAAATTCTATAGACTGGTCACGGAGAGAAGCAGAAAGGGACGCCCCACCCCCCTGAGCTCTGCTGTGCATGCCCAGCAGCGCTCCGGTGGTGGGGCGTCCCTTTCTGCTTCTCTCCATGGCCGGTCACGGAGAGGAGGGAGGAAGCCCCGCCCCCCGTGGCGCGGCTTTCCAAGTCTGGCCTTAGGTGGCAAAACATCTTAATCCGGGCCTGGGCGACCCCAAAAAGAGATATAAGGACTCCCTGAAACAACATCTCAGGCTCGGCCAGATTGATCACCAACAATGGTCCACCCTGGCCTCACATCGGGAGGTGTCACACCTCAAAGGCCTCAGGCGTCACTTTTGCTTGAGCAAAGTTCCAGCCAAGGTAACCAGAGTATAATTTCCAAACCAGCTTGCTTTGCTCTCAAACCCTGCTTGGGCCTCCCGTGCCTTTCCCGTGAGAAGACAAGGGATGCAAGCATAATATAGGCCTCTCAAGGTTGTACCATCTCACCTCCCTGATAAAGGAAGCGGGCCGCGGGAGTAGAGAGCCTGACTCCCCAGCCCAGATGGTACTCGCTAACGAGCACCGCATTCCAAGAGTACTGAGTTCACAAAACATACAGGAGATCATCAATCTTAGCTTTTGACGTGCGACGCAACCAAGGAACACTATAACTGCCCTGTGGACCCCCATGCCGGTGTCTTGTACCAACAACGCGTTTGGGAGAAGATCCTGTGGGTTAGGTCAGACGGGCCTTTCATCATGCCTTGCCAGCCAGCCTGCTCCGGGCTGACTTGTTCCCGTGTCATCCTTGTTCCTGTTCATCGCCAAGACCCTGTGATTGATCCTGAAAGACCTTAGTGCCTTTTGAACTCTTTGCCTTTAAAGCAACGCGTCCCAGCCTCACTTGCTTCGACTGGGATTCCAAGAGACTCTTTGCATCCGGCTTGTGTTCCTGTTTACCTGCTTGTGCTTCTTTGCTACGGAGCACTCACACCCCTGCTGAATCCTGCTTTGGCTGCTAGTTGGAGGCACTATAAAGATTGCCTCCAACCTCTTTCCTATACCTACCTATTCTCAATAAAACCCGTTGTACCATAGCTGCTATGTGGTTTATCCAGGGGGGTCAGGTTGCCAAGACCTCAGAGGGCGATAGGAGGCATGGAGACGCACTATCCACAATGCTGCGGCCTCTTTCGACAAGACATGCCGAATGGGTCTCGAAGAGAAACGACAACGCAGAAAGAACCGCAACTTGGAAACAACATCACCCAAGGAGACTTTCTGCTGAGCTTTGTGCAACCGAACTTGCCTATCTCAGATTGGCCTTTTTAGTCATCAACGCGCTTGTAAAAAGCGTGGGATGAGTCCTTCCTGAATCTTCATTCACGAAGTAATGCCGAGAGAGAGAGGGAGAGGGAGAGATTATCCCATTGCAATTTTCAAGTCTTTCTTCCTATATTTGCTGTTTTCGCCTCTCCGTGCCTTTCCCTACAGTTTGGTCCTCGCTGCTGCTGCTGCTCAGCGTTACCAGAGAAGATTGAAAAGTACGGAGCGAATGAGAAAGAACTCCAAGTGTTGTCCCCGAGAGAAAGTATGAAGTTCACTCAAATAGCATTTTGTTTCTTCCCTGTTGTGAGTTAAGGGGAAAATGTTCCAGTGGTTTGAAAACCTGCAAAATAACAGGAAATCTCTTAAATTGTACTTTCCATTCCTGAAGTCAAAAATGCATTCCAACCCTGGCTATAAACATAAGGCAAAGGACTAAGTGGTCGCCGCCGAGCACTATATTTAGCTTTGATGAAACAGCATTCTGAATCTGGCAATGGCCTCAACTTTCTTTGAACACCGGCTTCCAATGACGCAAAATGTTTATAACTTTAATGACGGGAATTTTAAAATCCTCTGTTCTCCAGTATAGGAAGAGGGCTGCCACCCATCCACAGATATTTTTTTGTCATTATAAGATTTTGAATCTTGATTGGCAATAAAGAGAAAAAAAATGGTATATAAAGACTTTATTCATATTGTGCCTACCAAACAAATGCAGCTTTCTCTAGGTTTTTATAGACATAAGTGTCACACCTCCGGCCTTGGTTTCCCTCACTTCCCCTGAACCAAACTGTGGCCATGTTGGCTTTCAGAAATCTTCCAAGCCTGTCTGTGTTTCCCAAGTGAACTCTGTACATTGCAGCTTGGTTGAAACAGTCAAGGCCACGGCTGCTACTCCCCGTGATAAGCAGAGACAGTGGAGCCCAGCAGTAGGCTAAATTCCCTTCTGCAGATGTGGGCACTAATTGGCTCACATACCTTGCCTCTGAGCTTACCTAAACAACAGCTGCAGTCCATCATGGGAATCCTGATGTGTGACGCAAGTACGTCAAACAGATCAAAGGGTTTGGACCCTATAACCACACCAGTAGACTTAACTCAAGGAAAAGTTTCATGAGAACCACCACTCCTCCCAATGTTCCTCCAGCAACAGCAAAATCAGGCAACTCCAACTGGTCCATCGGCCCCCAAACAGATCAAAGACCCTATAACCACACCAGAGACTTAACTCAAGGAAAAGTCTTCCTCCTCCCAGGTTCCAACCAAGAATGGGCAACTTGGAAGTCCCTGAATAGATGTTGGCAGATCAAAAGGCAACCTGGCGAAATGGCACTCCCTGGAAGAATCCTCCACATTGTGTGATTGTGGAGCACAACAAACAACTCCGCACCTGTATGCTTGCCCACAACGCCCTGCCTCATTCTACAGACAATGCAGTCGCTGTTGCCCGTTTTTGGTCAAAAAGTATTCAGGTGCTTATGATCTCTTTGTTTTATCCGTTTTGAACTTATTTATTTATGCAACGCTTCCACACAAAATAAATAAATAAATGAATAAATCCCTGCACTACTAATTTCCCCTGGGTGCTATTCACAACTCAATATTTTAATTTTCTTTTCTTCTTTTAAATATTCAATAAAAGGCTGCCATTCTTCTTCCGATTTGGAAGGGTCTGGCGATTGAGTAAGACTGACCAGTCTGTCCATTTCTGCCAGGTCCATCATTTTTGTAACCCATAAATCTTGAGTGGGAATTTCCTCATGTTTACTGTTATATTCAAAAATATCCCGATCCTCCCAAATAGAAGGCGTGTGTACTTTAAGATGCACATACGCTGCAGAATTCATCCAGTTTGACACCACTTTAACTGCCGTGGTTCATGGGAGTTCCAGTTTAAAAGGTTTTCTGTCAGAATGTGTAGATTACTCAGTATTACCTTTCCGGGGGCGACTTAGCCACAGTGCTCCAGGTGACTATCATCTCGAGACTGGACTACTGTAATGCCCTCTACATTGGCCTTCCCTTGTCCATGATCCAGAAACTGAAACTGGTTCAGAATGCTGCAGCTCGCTTGCTCGCCGGGGCTCCGGCTAGAAGCCACGCAACTCCTATCTTGAAGCAGCTGCACTGGCTTCCAGTGGAATACCGGATCATATTCAAGGTGCTGGCTTTAACCTTTAAGGCCTTACATGTTCTGGGGCCTGTGTGTTTGAGGGACCGCCTCTCTCTGTATGTTCTCCAGAGATCACTGCGATCTAAAGATCAAAACCCTCCATCTGAATCTATCATCTGTCTTCGACCCGACAGAGAGATTTCTCTGTAGCTGCCTCTACACTTTGGAATCCTCTTCCAGATAATGTCCGGGCCCTTAGGGAGCTCCCGGCTTTCCGAAGAGCCTGTAAAACAACCTATTTCGGCGGGCCTTCAACCCTTAGTGTTTTATGTAATCTATGGCCGTAGTTATGGCTTGTTTAACGACAACAGGGGATGATTGTTCTTACCGTTGTTTACTGTTTTATTGTTTTACTACTGTTTTTAGTTATTGTTCTATTGATTTTATGCTGTGAACCGCCCCGAGCCTTCGGGAAGGAGCGCTATACAAGTATGAATAATAAATAAATAAATTTCTTTAAATGATAACAGAATCAATGTCTCAGGATTAACCACAGGTGCCACTGCAATTGGGGTGTGGTAGCAGAGTGCATATAAGTTTAGTAACCTGATGAGAATTTGATGGAGGTTGGAGGTTGGTGTATGAAGATAGGAGAGATTGTACAAACCCATCTCTCCCTATGAACCATCCAGGTGTTTAAGATCATCCGGAGAGGCCCTGCTCTCGGTCCCGCCTACTTTGCTTTCCGGTGATTGGCGGGGATGAGAGACAGGGCCTTCTCGGTAGTGGCCCCTCGGCTATGGAACACCCTTCCTAGGAACATTAGATCGGCCCCCTCCCTCCTAACATTTTGGAAGAAACTGAAGACCTGGCTGTTTGAGCAGAAATTTGCAGACGAATTATAATCATTTACCTGAGACCTATGGAATTAATATGATGTTGCAACAAAAATCGACTCTATTGATGAGACGTTGAGATTTGATTTTTAAATAATTTTATAATTTTAACTGTCAATTGTATTGTTTTTATATAGATGTGTATTAATTGTTTGTTGTATTTTATATTGTGGCATTGTTGCCGCATGTACACCGCCTCGAGTCGCCTTCGGGCTGAGAGGGGCGGTATAAATGTACAGTAAATAAATCTATTATATAAATGGGTTCACGTCATGTGATGTATACCTCAAACAAAGAAACCTTACAACGCAGAAACACAATACTTGCCAACAGAAATAGGCCTCAAGCAAGGTACGTTTGTAGCAAAGAAACTTTCCCCCAAAACCTAAAAGGCCCCCAAAACAACGTAAAAATAACACTACATTTACCAGCATCCTCCGGGGCAGCCAAAGACTCACCCAGCCTCTACATTCTGAACAACATGATTGGCTGCCAATAAGGGCGGATTTGCATAACTGCTGCACGGGCCAGCCAACATGAAAATTCCGATCCATAATAAACTGCCAATGCCCAACACAAACACCCAAATCACTTCCAACTGAAAAATCACAGACCACGCCCAAAAAATGACAGTAAGGCTTCATTAACTTGATTTCCCCAACTAGGCCTCACTTACTGAGAAGCTGTTTACGCTCTGAATTGACAGTAAGGCTTCATTAACTTGATTCTCCCGACTAGGCCTCAGCTCATTGGACATTGTGTATGGCCTGAATTGACAGTAAGGCTTCATTAACTTGATTCTCCCGACTAGGCCTCAGCTCATTGGACATTGTGTATGGCCTGAATTGACAGTAAGGCTTCATTAACTTGCTGTTCCTAACTGAGGCCTCAGCTCATGGGACATTGTGTATGGCCTGAATTTACAGTAACCTACCTTGGCACACAGAGCCCCGACCATGCATGATGGGACTTGAAGTACCACCATGGAAAATGGGATATGTAGTACTTCAAAACCCATAATTCCCCACAGACCATTGGGGCCCAGAACAAAGACCAATAAAGACCCAACTTGGCACACCATGCCCCCCCTGACCCACACTCCATCCAACTGCAGTTTAGAGGAGGGCACACCGCAGATGATTGGACTTTCTCGCATCTCCTAAAAAGGGCACAGCAACGCGTGCCGGGTACAGCTAGTAAATAAATAAATTGTACATACTATAAATACTGTGGTGGTATTTGTACCATTACTGCAACTTAAGAAAGAAAAGCCTTCCAGTTAGAAGAAACAGCTTGGTGTCTCTGTGTTGTTTCTTGTGGTGTTCCAGCCTGGTACATTTGGTCAGCACAGGGATGATGGGTTACCAGGTGAGTTAGTCAGGGATGAGGGGCTGCCTGGTGAGCCTGGTGGATAATGAGGAAGATATGGATGTTGATTCAGAGTTCGGCAGTGAGAGTCAAGGCGGCCTTGGGTCTCAAGGAAGTGGTTTCACTCCCTCGATCTCAAGCGAGAATTCCAGAGATGGGGAGGGTGAGCTTTCCCAGCCTGATAGCACCGCACCTGGGAGCTCTAATGAGCAGAGCTTCGACAGAAGGGCGAGCATCAGATCCACCCGAAAGGATTGGAATTTGAAGAGGGGGGTGCAGTGGACACACAGAAGTTAGATTCTTTTATTAGACCAGGCTGGGAAGGTTTTCGCCAGACCTGAAGCTACGTTTAGCTTGGAAGGACTCATGCTCAAGACTCTACGTTCCCGTTGACCGCAGGAGCGGTTTGCCTTGCTGATTTTAAGTTCCCGTTGACCACAGGAGCGGTTTGCCTTGCCTACGGATGTTTGCTTCCTTTGGGATTTAATCCAGTTTGAGGACCTTACCAGACTATCGTTGGATTTGCTTAATTTTGCTTGCATCTTTCAACCTTTGGACTATTCTTTATTCTGAATAAAAGTACTTATACAGAGACTGCTTGTGTGTGTGATCTAGGGGGGTACGGCCACAATCTGAGGTGCAACAACTGGGAGGAGGCTGATACGAGCCGTACAGTGGGCGGCTTTTGCAATGACCAAAATCGTATTTTTCTTGTAATTGGCAGGGATGTAGGAATACCACGAAAAGCAAAAACAGAGAAGTTAGTGACAAAAATAACAAGATCCCCATTGACAGCCAAGGGATCCTGGAAAGTTAATCTATGTTTTATGACAAAAAGAAAAGATGTTTTTGAATATGAAGAGGACGGCAGAAACAGGGTAGGAAGCGTTCGTCAGGGCTTCCTGTTTTCCATTTCTCGACATTTCAAAACACCCGGCACCAGCTTCTCTCTTCTTCTGTTTTAGATCAGAAAAGAAATGTTCTTTTTTCCCTTTCTCTCTTTTCTCTTTTAAAATCATAGACAGCAATGGAAGCCCAAGATGGAAGATGCCAGAAATGCCCCCGTTCTACACCCACTTTTTACCCTTTCCAATTCCTTATATATTTACAATAAAAATTATATGGAAAAACTACTACACATAAGGAAAGGTGTAATATATAAATGTGAAAATATGAGCTTTGGTTTTAGGGACAAAAAGTTATCCTTCAAGCGTTGATGGGTAACTTGTTTGTTGTAACTTGCAACAAACTCACTCCTTATCCTGAAAAATCTATGTATTTTGTAACGTCTCCTCTTAGGTTGAAAAGTTAACATGTTTTTCACGTTGGCAGATGTATGTATTTTATCTTTTAGAAAAGGAAATGTCCCTGTCGCAAATCCAATAGTTGGTCTCAGGTAGAAATGCATGGAAATGGGACAAATAAACACTTAAGTGCTATCAGGGATGGACTAAGGTAATTTTAAATGGTAAGCGAACATTATTTTGGTGCCCCCCCCCCCCCACCAATCACTGAAAAATAAAAGATAGAATATTATTCACATGTTTGGGGGCGCATCTGGCTGTCGGGCGCTCCGCCTTGGTCTCCGGTCTTGTGGAGGGTGCGCATGTGCAGAGCCAGCTGGTTCTGCGCATGCACATTTGGTGCGGTGCGGGTGGGCCACCTTCCACAGGGTTGGAGACTGAGGAGGAAGGTTTGGCAGCCGGGGGCAGAGGCTCCACCTCGGGTTGTCAGGCACTCCTCCTCAGTCTCCGGCCTCATGGAGCTGCTGCGGGCAACTCCGGCCTGCTCGCGCTGCAAAGGGTGCACATGCGCAGAGCCAACTGGTTCCATGCATGCGCATTTGGTGCAGTGTGGGTGGGCCGCCTTCCACGGGGCCGGTGACTGAGAAGGGGCGTTTGGCGGCCAGATGTGCTCCTGAATATGTGACGCCCCACGCGGGCACTTAGTTTACCTAAAGTAAGATCCGGCCCTGAGTGCTATTGATCGAGTAGAATCGATTAAAGGCTCAATGGAAACAAAGGAAGTAAACAGTTACGTATTTATTTAACATCCATTGATTCAGTGGGACTAGTTTAGCTGGGACAAACAACTGGATTTATTCCTCTCTTGTATGATGTGGCTTAATGAGCTACTGTAGTGTGTGTGTGTGTGTGTGTGTGTGTGTATCTTCAAGTGCTGTAACATTTCTTCTTGGCTCCAAAGCTCTCCAACCTACCGAAGTCTGCAGGGCAACAGCAGGCTCACCTGGGAAGATCACACAGAGATGGTGCGTGTTATGTAAGCCAGATCCTTCACAGGAAGTCTGTTTGGATTTAGCATTGCTTGGTTTTTGTTTGCTTTGCTTTTGTTGTGGCTAGCATGGCTTCGCCTCCACATGATGCTCGCTGGCTTGTAAACCTTGAGATCTGCGTGCACTCCTGCAGGCCATTGTGTAGGAGGAACAGTCCTGTCTGTTATGCCACGTGGAATATTACAAGCACATGGAAGGTCAAAGGAGAACTTTAATGCTATTCTTTGTCTGGTAGAAAGGCAACTTTTAGTTACTTTTAGAGTTAATGCTGGAGTTCTCAAAACTGTCCATAGCGGAAGGTGATGAGCAGGTGTTTCAAGTGCTGGGCCATGCTGTGCTTTATTCTCTGCTGGCAGATATTGAGGTGGCGAGAGCTATATCTGTGCTATAGAATGAACGCAGTGATGTTGGGGAAAATGGAAGGAAAAAGGAAGAGGGGCAGACCAAGAGCAAGATGGGTAGATGGTATCCTTAAAGTGAATGGCTTGACATTAAAGGAGCTGGGGATGGCCACAGCTGGCAGGGTGCTTTGGCGTGGGCTGGTCCAAGAGGTTACGAAGAGTCAGAAGTAACTAAACGAACAAACAACAACATAGAATGAATGCCATAGGCTTGCCATGAGTTTGGCATGGAGGTTCCATCCGGACAGGCCGAGGGGGGGGGAGGCTTGAGGGGCTTCAGCCCCCCCCCCCCGCAAATTCTCAGCGTGGTCCGCGAGAAGGCCTTACTGGTACATTATTTAAACTGTTACATGCCGTGTAGATTACTGCAATGCTCTCTACGTGGGGTTGCCTTTGAAGACTGTTCGGAAGCTGCAACTAGTCCAACGGACAGCAGCCAGGTTGATAACAGGAGCGCCATTCCGAGAGCGCACAACTCCCCTGTTGCGCCAGCTCCACTGGCTGCCAGTTTGCTGCCGGGCACAATTCAAAGTGCTGGCTTTAGCCTTTAAAGCCCTAAACAGTTCGGGTCCAACTTACCTGTCCGAACGCATCTCTCCCTATGAACCATCGAGATGTTTAAGATCATCTGGAGAGGCCCTGCTCTCAGTCCCGCCTTCTTCGCAGGCGCGACTGGCGGGGACAAGGGACAGGGCCTTTTCAGTGGTGGCTCCTCGGCTTTGGAACGCCCTCCCTAAAGACATCAGATCGGCCCCTTCCCTCCTGACGTTTCGCAAGAAAGTCAAGACCTGGCTATTTGAGCAGGCATTTGCTGATGAAATATAAGGCTTAATTTGATATATGGAATGATGACGATGCGATGGAAACTGATTTCAACATGACGCTGAGGCTGTAATTGTATGTTTTTAATTGTTAAATTGTTATTACATGTTTTTTTTCTGGGGGGTTGACTTGTTGCTGTGTTGTATTGAGGGCAGAGACTGCCTGTGTAAACCGTCCCGAGTCGCCTTCGGGCTGAGAGGGGCGGTATAGAAACATGACAAATAAATAAATGTTTATTCATATCATGACCTGATCACCATGCTCAATATATCCCATATGCATGCAGGTATTATTGGGATAATAATACAAAAAGTTTGCTAGGGAAGACCCTCTCTCACTCAGACTCACCCCCCCCCCCAAAACCCCCAATAAAAATCCTGGCTACAGGCCTGCATCTGAACATTAGAAGGAACTTCCTGACTGTGAGAGCTGTTCAGCAGTGGAACTCTCTGCCTCTGCCATGGAGTGTGGCGGAGGCTCCTTCTTTGGAGGCTTTTAAACAGAGGCTGGATGGCCATCTGTCGGAGGTGCTTTGAATGCAACTTTCCTGATTCTTGGCAGAAAGGGGTTGGACCGGATGGCCCACGAGGTCTCTTCCAACTCTAGGATTCTATGTTATCTGAAGCAAAACATGTAGCTGAGAAATGCCCCCCCCCCCCCATTCCTGCATGAGCCTTAGGACTTGAAAGGGTTGTCCTCATATGAGCATTGCTTTTCAAATCCAAACTCAGCCTAAACCAGGAAAGAGAATGAAAGGTCCTATTTAAGTTCATACAAAACTTTAGAACATTTTATGTCTAGTTAGAATTATTTATTTATTTATTTATTTCCGGCATTTTGCCCCGCTCTTCTCAACCCCCGAGGGAGGGGGGGGGGGGACTCAGAGCGGCTTACAAAAAGGCACAACTCGATGCCCACACAGTAAAACACAATATAAAACCGCAGAAACATTCAACATTAAAATACATTAAAATACAGTTACATGAAGCATCATACGCATTCAATTAAGTTAAAAACAGTGTTCCGTCCACAAAAAGCCTTGAGCCCTATTCATCAACTTTCCATTAAAATCCAACCTAAAATGCTGCCTTGTGCTAGTGTGCAAACGCCTGGTCCCATAGCCAGGATTTAACTTTTTTCCTGAATGCCAGGAGGGATGGAATTGATCGTATGTCGCTGGGAAGCGCGTTCCACAGACGGGGAGCCACCACCGAGAAGGCCCTCTCTCTCGGCCCCACCAACCGCATTTGAGAAGTTGGCGGGAGCGAGCGCAGGGCCTCCCCGGATGATCTTAAATTGCGAGGTGGGACGTAGCGGCAGATGCGTTCGGACAAGTAAGCTGGGCCAGAACCGTATAGAGCTTTAAAGGTCAAAACCAGCACTTTGAATTGAGCTCGGAAGTGGACAGAAGGAAACTCCTCTTAGAGTAAGAAACCCTAAAGTAAAGAAGCACGGGTAATTTGAGCTCGGCTGCTTTCAATGGAGAAGGGACTTGCTTTTCCAAGCTTTTAGTTAGAGAGTTAATATGTTTTGAAAGCCAAGCAAATGCAGTAAAGTGACAGGTTGTTTTGTAATGCATAAAAACCCATGGGATCCTCTGGCCTGACGATGGGCTGAAGTGGCCGAGTCAGAACCCCTCCTGACCTTGCCGGTTCTCATCGTTCTTTCAGAAGTCCAGTGCCTGCGTGTCTCATTCACAAGAAGCAGATTGACTGACTGACTGACTGACTGACTTTATTATTTCTGAGTCGCCCTCCACGTTAGTGCTCCGGGCGACTTACACACAACAAATTCCACAATTAAAATAGAGTATTTAAAACTAGATTAAAATATTCAGTGGTTAGATGCAGGGGCCAGGCTCGGTATTTGAGTTCCTGGTTCTGCATTAACCATGGGCTTTCCTAAATAGCCAGGTCTTCAGAGCGGTCAGGAACTGGGGCAGGTCGAGGGAGGCTCTCTGGTCCGGTGGCATCGAGTTCCAAAGAACGGGGGCCACAGCAGAGAACGATCTCCGTCTCGTGGTCTCCAGCTGGGCCTCTTTCAAGCCTGGTACGTGAAGAAGGTTCTTGTTTGCTGGCCGCGGGGTCCTTGAGCAAGCAGGCATCAACAAGCGGTCTTTTAGGTATGTTGGGCCCCGGCCCGTAGGGGCTTTGAAAGCCAAGGTCAAGGTCATGTGTAAGGCTCTATACTCAACGGGCAGCCAGTGCAGGCGCTGCAGAGATGGTGTAATGTGGCATCTCATCGAGGTTCCTGTGAGAAGCCTGGCGGCCGCGTTCTACACCATCTGGAGCCTGCGGGTTAGTGACCGGGGTAGACCTACATACAAAGCGTTACAGTAATCCAGCCTTGATGTAACCGTGGCATGGATTACTGTAGCTAGCGCTTCCGTCGGAAGATAGGGCGCCAATTGTCTCGCTTGGCGCAGGTGGAAGAAGGCCCTTTTGCTCGTGGAGGCAACCTGGGCCTCCATCGACAATTTGGAGTCCAGGATAACACCAAGGCTTTTTACTGAGGGGGACGGAATCAGCGGTTCCCCTTCAAAGGGGGGCAGCGAGAAAGGTGGTCCTGGGCGGCCCGGCCATAAGATCTCCGTCTTTGATGGATTTATTTTAAGTTTGTGGGCGCGGAGCCATTTTGTCACTGCTTCTAGGCCTCGAGTGAAGTTTTCGGGCACCGAAGTTGCGCCAGGCTCCAGTTTCAGTAGGAGCTGGGTGTCATCGGCATATTGGTAGCACCCTAGGCCAAAGCTCCGGGCTATACCAGCCAACGGCCGAACATAGATGTTAAATAACGTTGGTGATAATATGGCGCCTTGGGGCACTCCGCACTCGAGGAGAGATTTCCTAGATGTTTGGCCTAGCCATTCAACTCGCTGACTACGTCCGCGCAGGAAGGAGCTAAGCCAAGCTAAAGCTGTTCCTTGTATCCCTATGGCGGCAAGTTGTCGTATCAGCAGATCATGGTCCACCGTGTCGAATGCGGCGGTAAGGTCCAGCAATACCAGAACTACTGAGCCTCCCTTGTCTAGTTGGCAGCGGATATCGTCCGAGATGGCCACCAGGACGGTCTCGGTCCCGTGCCCGGGGTGGAACCCTGATTGAAAGGGGTCCAAGCCCTCTGATGTCTCAAGGAAGTTTTGTAGCTGGGTTGCTGCCGCGCGTTCAATCAGCTTACTGAGAAACGGGAGGTTTGAGACGGTAGTTCGCTGGCATCGCTGGGTCCAGATTGGCTTTTTTCAAGAGTGGGCGGACCGAGGCTTCTTTCAAGGCATCCGGGAAAATTCCCTGCTCCAGGGAGTGATTTATTATCTGCATCAGGGGAATCGAGAGCCCCTCTGCGCAGTCCTTAACTAGATGGGATGGGCAAGGGTCCGTGGAGCAGGTAGTCGCCCGTGCTGTGGAGATGATTTTATTAACTGCCTCCAGGTCCAGGGCTTTGAAGTGGTCAAATATCTGGTTAGTTGGTGTATGTAGTTCTTCTACCCTCTCACTCGTATCTTCAGGCACGGATAGCAGGTCTAGCCGAAGAGCGGTGATTTTCTCTATGAAGAATTCCTGGAATTCCTCTGCTGAGATGGCTGGAGTGTCCCTGGATTTTGGCTGCGGATTGGTGGTGACCAAATCTCGGACAATCCTGAAAATCTGCGCTGGGCGCGATCTCGCAGCTGTTATTAGGGAGGTGTTGTGAATTTTCTTTGCCTCTTTTGTGGCCCGCTCATATGTCTTGCACATGTTTCTGAAGGCTGTTCTTGATGTCTGGCTAGGTTTCCGCCGCCAGGCACTCTCCAGTTGTTTCCGTTTGCGCTTCAATGACCTCAGTTCTTCGGTGAACCACGGAGAGCGGAAACTGCGTGGTCGGAAGAGGCGTTTAGGAGACAAGAAGCTGTCGTTCCCATGGTAAGCCCATTCAAGACCACTGAAAATGGAGATGGGGGCATAAAATATCCTTGTGCTCCAAGTCCTTCTCCAAGCTGAGGTCACACATGCTGCATCATGGTGGGCTTCAGTTTGGGTGTTATTCTAGTAATACTTTAGACCAGTGTTTCCCAACCAGTGTGCCGTGAGCGATCATCAGGTGTGCCGTGGGAAATTGGAACCTCCAATACCGGTCTGAGTCCCTCGATAGAGGTGAGAAGGTCGGGGTACAAAAGTTTTAAATAAATAAATAAATACCCTTTCTTCCCCCTCCTGCCAAACACTTTTTCTTCTCCACTCGGGCTCCCTTCTTCCCAGCCTCGCTCTGCTCACTTTGCCTCGCTTTGCTCACGCTGCTGCTTCTGCCGTCATTTTGATCCGAGGGGGCAGCGTGAGCATGTTCAGAAGGGGAGGGGGAGGGAGGAAGACGTGGGGCGAGTCTGCGCAGTAGCGCCCGCATGGGTCATGTCAAAGCGAAGCAAAGCGAGTAAAGCGAGGCTGGGAAGAAGGGAGCCTGAGTGGAGAAGAAAAAGTAAGTGTTTGGCAGGAGGGGGAAGAAAGGGTGTGAAGGGGGAGGAAGAGGTCTCTGTCGAAAGCTGGCATGGGCAAACTTGGACCTTCCAGTTGTTTTGGGCTCCAACTCCCACCATTCCTAGTAGCCTCTGGCCCTTTTCCTTTCCCCCCCTCAGCCACTTAAGCAGGAAAGGGCCTGAGGCTGTGAGGAATGGTGGGAGTTGGAGTCCAAAGCACCCAGAGGGCCGAAGTTTTCCCATGCCTGTTTGAGGGACCTTAAAGTGGTGAGCCTCCTTCCAACATTGTGATTCTGGATAGAAAACAAACAACACCTAACATGACATTGTTTGAGTCCACAGTGCTCTCTGGGTGTAGGTGAACTACAACTTCCAAACTCAAGGTCAATTCCCAAGCAAACCCTTTCAGTACTTTCTGTTGGTAATGAGAGTTCAATATGCCAAGTTTGGTTCAATTCCATTGTTGCAAGAGTTCAGGATGCTCTTTGATTGTGTGTTAACTATAAATCCCAGAAACTCTAACTCCCAAATGTCAAGGTCTATTTTCCCCATACTGTGTTCACATTTGGAAATATTGAGTATTCATGCCAAGTTTGGTCCTGATCCAACATTGTTTGAGTCCACAGTGCTCTCTGGATATATTTATTTATTATTTATTAATTAATTATTTGGTTTTATATTCCGCCCCTCCCTGCAGGCTTGGGGCGGGCTACAACATATAAAACGGGCAGCATGCAACAGCCATGCAGCCCTACAATAAAACATTAAAACATTTAAAATTACATGTCACAGCGCAACAATGAGGAAAACACAGAAAGTGCCTTAGGTCTGGGACCCCAATAGGCCAGGTAATTATGTCAGGAACAGCCGGCCGAGGGGCCTAGTCAAAGGCTGATCTCAATAGGGCAGTTTTACCAGCCCTCCGGAAGGGAATCAGTGCTGAGATGGTTCGAGTTTCCTCTGGGAGAGAGTTCCAGAGCACTGGGGCTACCACAGAAAAGGCTCTTTGCCTAGTTGAAGACAGATGGCAGGAGCGGATTGATGGTACCAGAAGCAAATTTTGTTCTTCTGAACGGAGTAGTCTCGGGGGAATGTACGGGGCAAGGCGGTCCTTCAGATATGCAGGCCCTAGGCCGTGTAAGGCCTTAAAGGTCAACACCAACACCTTGAAGGCGATCCGGTACTCAATGGGGAGCCAGTGCAGTTGCCGAAGGATGGGAGTAATGTGCTCCCTTACTGGCGTTCCCGCCAGCAAGCGAGCAGCGGCATTCTGCACTAACTTGAGTTTCCGGATCGTCGCCAAGGGAAGGCCAACGTAGAGGGCGTTACAGTAGTCCAGCCTCGAGATGATCGTCGCCTGGATCACCGTGGCCAGGTCATCCCTGGACAGGTAGGGGGCCAGTCGCCTAGCCTGTCGTAGGTGGAAGAACGCCACCCTGCTGACCGAGGAGACCTGGGCCTCCATGGTCAGCAGGGGGTCAAGCTGAACACCTAGGCTCTTAACAAGGGGTGACAGGCTTAATCACTCGCCATCCAGGGTAGGCAACCGGCACTCATCCAGCCCAGGTCGACCAGGCCACAGGATCTCCGTCTTCGACGGATTCACCTTCAGCCGGCTGGCGCGCAGCCAACCAGTCACGGCTTCCAGGCATTGATGGAAACAATCGGGTACGGTGTCCGGCCTGCCGTCCATTCTCAGCAGAAGCTGGGTGTCATCCGCATACTGATAACACTCCAGACCAAGGTCACGAACCAGCTGGGCCAGGGGGCACATATAAATGTTGAATAATAAGGGAGAGAGGATAGCCCCCTGGGGGACCCCACAATTAAGTGGGAGCCTCCCGGAGACCTCCCCGCCCCCCTCCACACGTTGTCCCCGGTCCTGGAGGAAGGAGGCCACCCATATAGGTGAACTACAACTCCAAAACTCAAGGTCAACTATATGTATTACTATGTTAGAGTGTCAATTTGTGTCATTTTGGTTGGTGGTGTGCCCCAGGATTTGGTAAATGGAAAAAATGTGCTGCGGCTCCAAAAAGGTTGAAAACCACTGCTTTAGACCAATCTTCAATGCGTTTGTCTAACCCGGCCTTCTTCTTCTTCTCCAGCCTGATGCTCTCCAGATGTTCGGGTCTTTATTCCCCTTCATCCTTAGGCACAATGGACATCAATGTTACTCATATTGGTTTAGGATCTTAGGAGCTGTAGTAGGTCAACATAATGGAGGACATGAACTTAAGGGAGGCTGGTCTGACCTGTTACAAGCAAAAACATTGAAGTGGACGGACATTCACAGTCCTTGAGTTTATGAATTCCAGAAATTACGGTTCTGCTCTGTGCAAATGGATGTTCTCTTGTTTGCAAATCGGTCCTTTAGGCTGAGTGGCCAAGAATACTAGAGAGTATTAACAAATGATCCGTTTTCTTTCTCTGCACCATATATGACTTTATACAAAAGAAATGTCTACTTTGAGTAGGATTAAGTGGTGATGACCAACAGTGAAGATGGGATTTAGGCTCAATAGAGCAGCAATTCATCTAATTTGGGTAAATCTCCTTAGGGAAACAATAATATTGCCCTTCATGCTTAAAGTTAAAGCCATCTTCCCCTGCCATTCTTTTCCCCTTTTGCCTAGCGATACCCCAGAGTAACATCAAAGCACCAGGTACGAGGGCTGACCTTTCGTCTTCACCAAGAGCGAGGGATTCCACCCTGAACATGTTTTCTCTCAAAACAGCCCCGACTCTTGACCTTTTCAGGGCTTGTATGTGTGAATGAGTGGATGTTTGTTATTACCACCATTGCTGCTTCTCACAAGTTAAACTTTGGGCCTCTGTGAGTGACTTAAGGAGGACAAGCACATGATGCGCCTGAGCACTCTGGCAAGAGGACCAAGGTGGTCTATTCTTGACGAGGCCAATCCTTCTTCTCAGATAGGTATGCACACCCTCCGTTCTTCTTCACTCATGAAAGGCAGGGAGCATCAACAGCTTTCAAAGACAAAGGGTGTCTTCAGAGGAAGGATGGCTGGGGAGCAGATTCGCTCTTTCCACACATGCAGAATATCCTAGGTTGACTTCCTGGCATTTTCAGTGGAAAGGCTGACGGTCATGAGAGAAGGTCGTTTAGGGGCTGTTAACATAATTAATGTAATCCAAAGCAGTGTTTTTCAACCTTTTTTGAGCCGCGACACATTTTTTACATTTACCAAATCCTGGGGCACACCACCAACCAAAATGACACAAAATGACACTCTAACACAGTAATACATATAGTTAATATGTTTTTAAATGTATTTATTAGGCATGAGAAAAAAGTTATGAAAATGATTCGTTTCGTAAGAAATTCGTAAGAAATGCTACTTTCGAGCATTTCCGCACCTGGAACGCCAACCAGGAAGTGGACTTTCTTTTTCGAACTTCGGGGCCAGGATTTTCTTAAGTGTCGTTATTAGGTCGTAAGGGGGCACCTCCTTCTCTCTCACCACCCTCCCGCCTCCCTTGCCAATAAGTATTATGGCAAGGCAAGCCCTAAACTCGCTCCTTCTTTCGGCTGGAAGCCTGGAAAAATGTAAACAGAGAAGTTTACTCAGAAGTAAATCTGCAAAGGAGGGCACTTTGGATGAAGGGCCCTCCTTTGTGGATTTACTTCTGAGTAAACCTCTCTGTTTACATTTTTTCCAGGCTTCCCTGCCTCTCCTGCCTGCCAGGATCTAAAGCATCAAAGAGTATTGGGGTGAGAAACCAACCTAATGTATAATAGAATGAATGCTACTGTAAGTGCCTAATATTATAAGTAATCCAACTGGTCATATACCTACATTCCATGCACATGCAATAATACAGCAGTAATAACAATAACAAGAGGTAAAATTCAAACCGAAGTATTCTGACTGGTCCCTCCTCATGCGGTGCAAACGGGGCTCTTCTCTGTGAGCCGGGAAAGCCAGCGTTTTCTGCTTGGTGCACACACATACATATTCGGGGGGGGGGGGGTTGCTGCAGAATCCCGGGCCCATAGAGAAGATTCTGCAGCAAATCCCCCCCCCCCCCAAGAATATGTATGTGTGTGCACCCAAGCAGAAAACCCTGGATTTACCCGGGAACACATAGAAGAGCCCGTTTGCCCCGCATGAGGGGGGACCAGTCAGAATACTTCGGTTTGAATTTTACCTCTTGTTATTGTTATTACTGCTGTATTATTGCATGTGCATGGAATGTAGGTATATGACCAGCCTGGGCAAACTTGGGCCTTCGCTCCTCGGGATCGGGTGAGAGACAGGCAGCGAGGAGCGAGTGGGGGCTCCTCCTCCTTTTCTTTGCTGCTTCCAAGAATAGAATACCCGCTCCCTCCCTCCCTCCTTCCCTCCCTCCTTCCTATTTGGAGAGTCCCATCTAGAATTCAGTGTGATTTATTCAAGTTTTGGCCTACAACTCCCAGAAATCCCAGCCAATTTACCAGCTGTTAGGATTTCTGGGAGTTGTAGGCCAAAACCATCTGAATGCGCATGCGCTGGCATACGAACTACTAACGAATTTCGTTAGTAATTAAGTTACATTTTAGAAATTTTTTGAAATTTTTTTGTAAGTCTTTCTTTTACTAATCAAAAAAAATCCCCCCCCCCCCATTTGATTTTAGAATCGCCATTTTTGGGTTCGAAACCATGCCTAGTATTTATACACTGTTTCAATGAACCCAACATATATATGACTTCCTCTCACATATTTATGCATTGCTATCATGTCTTCTCTCAGCCTTCTCTTCTTCAGGCTAAACATGCCCAGCTCTTCAAGCCGCTCCTCATAGGGCTTGTTCTCCAGACCTTTGTGAAATTTCACCCTGAGTGAAACTTGCTTCCAGTTAACTATGGATGTCATGAAGCTGTTATAAACAGTTCCTTGGGGGTGGACACTCTCGAAAAATCCAGTAAAATAGTACAAAAAAACCATTTCCAAGCGGAGAGGCTCAATTTGTTTCTTGGAAACCTGTGAGAGGGCTGCTAGGAGGGGGGAGAGTGCCAATTTCCCACGGCACACCTGATGATTGCTCACGGCACAGTAGTGTGCCACGGCACACTGGTTGGGAAACACTGATCCAAAGCAACCATTCCCAGGTGGATAGGGAAGAAAATGAGGTTGTTTCCTTCTCACTCGCAGGAAATATTGTATGAAAAAGAATGGTTGTCCCAACTCTCCTCTCTCTGACGCTTCAGTTTGTTCTGTGAGACAGGCAGCAGAGTTGAGCTGTTGCAACACCTTTCAAAGCAAGCCTGGAAGACAGACAAGTAGACGATCTGATCAGTCACAATTGAGATCTCACAAGCATTACTCTGTTTTGGGTCTGCAAGGTCCTCAGTCAACATGGCCACTCTACCAAGTCCTCAGAGAGTTGGAAGAGACCGCATGGGCCATCCAATCCAACCCCCGACCACAGAAGAAAAGCACAATCAAAGCATTCCTGACAGATGGCCATCCAGCCTGTTTAAAAGCCTCCAAGGAAGGTGCTTCCGCCACATTCTCAGGCAGAGAGCTCCACTGCGGAACTTACATTCAGGAAGTTCTTCTTAAGCTGGTGCAAAATGCTGCGGCTCGACTACTGGTTGGTACGGCAATATCGTGCCACATCACTCCAGTCCTAAAGCGATTGCACTGGCTCTCCATCGAGTACCGTGCTGGTATTAACCTTTAAGGCCTTGCATGGCCTGGGGCCAGTGTACCTGAAGGACCGCCTCTCCCTGCACATTCCCCAGAGACCACTACGGTCCGTGCAGGGCCGTAGCCAGGATTTTGTTTCGGGGCTGAGTTTGGTTCGGGGGCTGAGACTGGGTGGAAGAGGGTCTACCCTAGCAAACCTTTTGTATTGTTATCCCAATAACCCCATGAAGGTGGGATATAATGAGCATGGTGATCAGATCATGATATGAATAAACATAACAGTTTAAATAATGTACCAGTAAGGCCTTTTCACGGACCACCCTGAGAATTTCGGGGGGGGGGGCTGAAGCCCCCTTAGCCCCCCCCTGGCTTCATGCCTGGGTCCGTGGACAAAAACCTATTGGAGGTTCCATCACTTAAGATCTGCTGCCTGTCCTCGACGCGGCAGCGTACTTTCTCTGTAGTAGCGCCTACTACCCTTTGTAACGCCCTCCCAGAGGAGGCTGGAGCAATAACTGACCGACAGGCCTTCCGGAGGGCCTGCAAGACCCATCTCTTCAGACAGGCGTTTAACCTTTAAGGCTGTTAAATTCCACTCTTGCCCCAATCTGTTTTATTATGTTTTTAACTATGTTATGATTATGTTGTTCACTAGTGTGAACCACCCTGAGCCTCTTTGGGAAGGGGGGGGGGGTATATAAATGAAAATAATAAATACTAAATAAATAAATAAATGTTCAGGCAAATTTCCTTTCCTGTAATTTGAACCCATTGCTCCAAGTCTTGGTCTCCAGGGCACCAGAAAACAAGCCTGCCCCATCTTCCTTATGACATTGCTTTAAAATATGTAAACATGGCTATCACGTCTCCTCTCAGCCTTCTCTTCTGCAGGCTCAACACACCCAGCTCTTCAAGCCACTCCTCGTAGGGCATGCTCTCCAGACAGTTGATTATTGTGTTTGCCCTCCTCTGGACACATCCCAGCTGGTCAAGATCTCTCTTCAATTGTGGTGCCCAAAATTGGACACAGTATTCCAGGTGAGGTCTAACCAAAGCAGAATAGAGGGGTACCGTTACTTCCCTTGGCCTAGATATTTCATGCAACTGCTTCAGCTCCATCCTATGAAGTCCTTTAATTTGCTTAAATATATAGAATTTTCTACCGCAATCTCCTGAACTGCAGCAATACACCCTTCAGGCAGAAACATCACATTCTCTAAACAAGGTACACATTCGAGAATTCCCCAGGGCACAGCTAGGACCGTGAAAATGATTGCAAAGTGCCATTTATTTATGAATTTAATGTATTTACACTATTTCTACCCCACCCATATCAGCCCAAAGGTGACTCAGGGCGGTGAACAAGTTGGCACAATTCGATGCCATATATAAAATACATACATTAACAAGTGAAAACATCTCAAAGCATTTAAAAGCATAAAAACAGCGAGTAATAAGTAATTTATGCTATAGTTGTAGAGTGCTAGTTTATTTATTTATTTATTTAATTATTTATTTCGACTTGCTATTTCTCATGGATAGAATTTGACGGAGGCGGGAGAGGGCGTTGTATCTACAACTGAAAGGAATGAGGAACATTTATTTAATGGAAGTTTGTTATATGGAGGTGTTATCAGAGAACTGAATATTTCTTCCCAGGAGATACATTAATGCAGTGTTTCTCAACTTGAGGGTCATGAGGAGGTGTGAGAAGGGTCACCAAAGGCCATCAGAAAACTCAGTATTTTGTGTTGGTCATGGGGGTTTTGTGAGAAGATTGGCCCATTCTATCGTTGGTGGGGTTCAGAATGCTCTTTGATTGTAAATGAACTATAAATCCCAGCAACTACAGCTTTCAAATGTCAAGTCTATTTTTGCCAAACTCACACGTTTGGGCATATTGAGCATTTGTGTCCAGTTTGGTCCAGATCCATCATTGTCTGAGTCCACAGTGCTCCCTGGATGGAGGTGAACTACGACTCCAGAACTCAAGGTTAATGCCCACCAAACCCTTCCAGCATTTTCTCTTGGTCATGGGAGTTTTGTGTGCCAAGTTTGGTTCAATGTCATTGTTGATTGAGTTTGAATGTTCTTTGATCATAGGTTAACTATAAATGACAGCAACTATAACTCCCAAATGACAAAACCAATTCCACTGGTATTCAAATTTGGGTGAACTACTACTACTACTACTACTACTACTACTACTAATACACTTTATTTATATTCCGCTCTTCTCACCCCGAAGAGGACTCAGAGCGGATTACATTACACATACGGCAGACAGTCCCTGCCGAGTGACATACAATTACAATACATTGTACAGATAAACATGTGCAGACATTTATGTGCAATTAGAAGGATTTTTTCTCTTCTGGCTGCGTCGCGGGTGCGGTTGCTCCATTATGTCACAAGGGGGTGCTGTTGCTTCATCCTCAGACGAGAGCCTCTGGCTCCGCATTCCACATCCGGCAGCCAATCTTCCTTATTTTTATTCAGGTGTTGTAAAGTCCTTATAAAAATCCTTCCCCGCTGAGCGGTCCCTAGTTCATCTACTCACAGCTGGCTTGTTTTCGATCTGTTAGGTGGACAGTGGACAGGGCTCACAGCTGGGCGTCCAGACCAGCCCGGGAATCGAACATGCAACCTTCTGATTGCAAAAACAGCTGTTGTTACCGCTGTGCTATCTCTCCGGCCCCATCGAGTATTTGTACTATCGAGTATTTGTGCCAAATTTGGCCCCATGAATGAAAATACATCCTTCATTTTGAATATTTACATTACAATTCACAACAGTAGCAAAATTACAGTCATGAAATAGCAATGAAAATAATGTTATGGTTAGGGGTCACAGCAACATGAGGAACAGTATTAAGGGGTCGCGGCATTACGAAGGTTGAGAATCCCTGCATTAATGGTGTAAGATTACCCATTTTGAATGAAGTGAAGTAGGCTGATTTGTGTAGGAAACATGTTCTATTTTTCTCTCGTAACGTTTTGTGGCAGATTAGACATAGAGGGATCCACAGCTTATGAAAGAAAGAAAGCACAGGACAACTGTGACCTTTCTATGTGAGACCCAAATGTTTGCAAAATAAGGCTATTGACACTATTGCAGCTATCATAGAGTCTATTGTTCGTATAACTGTGCCGTGTTCTGCTAATTTAGCAGTCGTAACAGGGAGAGAAAGTTCAATCTCCAGCTAAGTCCAGGGGCGGTCCTACAAGATAGGCCAAGTAGGCAGCCGCCTAGGGCGCCATCTGGGAAGGGGGCGCCATCCTGGCCGCATGGGGCGCCATCCTGGCCCTGCCGATGTTCCTCAGACAGTGCTGCAGCTGCCTGCTTTTTGACCCCGGCCTTGTGCGCTCCGACGCTGCTTCTGGGCACGCGCGGAGGTTTTCACGCAGGCACAGTTGCTCTGGAGCTGAAGTTGAGCGCAGGAGCAACTGCACATGCGCGAAAACCTCCGCGCATGCCCAGTAGCTCCCCTGCGCAGAGGCCTGTAAGCAAAGCATTCCCTATCGGGCAGGCAGGGAGTGCTTCCCCTCTCCCTTTGTCTCTGCCGCGTGCGTGCGTTTGCAGGGAAGGAGAAAAGAATCAGTGAAGGAAGTGTAAGTGAAGGAATGAATGAAGGGCCTTCCTCCTCCTCCTCTGCGATCTCTTCTCTCCCTCCTTCCTTTCTTCGGCTCTATTTCTGTCTAGACCTGAGGGGCCTGAGGCTATGAGGAGTTGTGGGAGTTGGAGTCCAAAACACCTAGAGGGAGGGAGGGCCCAAGTTTGCCCAGGCCACGCTGCCTGTATTCGACCTCATTTGAACATTTTGGCTGTTTTTCTATTTACATTTACATTGGGATCCTAATTTTGGACTTATGGGAGACTCCTGTGGATTATGAGTCGGGTGATAGGTAATATATTCTGATTTTGATGCATTTATATTGCATTTCTTGTTGATTATTACACAGTTCTGCTTAATATTGTCATACAATATAATACAAATACAATATAACAATAGGATAATGATATATTTTATATTACATGTAATATTACAAACAATATTGCAGTATAGTGGTATTGTACAAAATAGTAATATATAATATTTTATTTTACTTTATTTTGGGTTATTTGAGTTTTATAGGAGTCATGAAAATATTTAGTAGAGGATAATTTTATTTAAATAATTTTTTTATTATTTTATAATAATAATATAATAGAATGTTACATTATATTATAATGTCAATATATTATAATATAATTATATTGTAATGTAGTATAATATAATTATGATATAATATAGTATGAGTATGGTATAATATATTGTATATACATTGATACAATATAATACTAATGGTATTGTGATATTATAATTGTATATTTGTTTTACGTGGGGGGCGGCAAAATAATGTTTTTGGGGGGCACCAAAATAATGTTCGCCTACCACTTTAAATTACCTTAGACCGCCCCTGGCTAAGTCCAAACTGAACAGAATCAGCCAATTTGGTGATGAATTCTACTCTTGCAACGTCTCCCTCGAGCTTCTCTTTGAAGTCTTTTTATGGAACCAAAGTGATTTCCAGTATTCTAAGATATTAAAATGTCCCCCGCTGGTTTTCCAAGGCTGGCCTTTTTCATTGGTCTGTTTATCCGTTTGTGTCAAAACCAACTTCTCTGTTGTACTTTATATCCGTCCGTTGACTTTTTCTTTTCAAAAAATGAGAACTAGGTAGAAAGGGAGCATTCACTCTCTATCATAAACATTTGAGGGAAATGTGCCTGAGGTCCTTCCAATAACCTATGACTTCATCCTATGGATTGAGGAGGCAGCTGAACTCTCTTCCTTTGTTTTGATTTGACTGTGAAATAACAGAGCCAAGCCGATCTTTGACGGCCATTTCAGAACGGCTTGTTTTATTAACTCCATCATTCTGCCATTCCTAACTTTGGCATTCCAGTTATCTTGACGTAAACCTGGAGTGCACTCTGCTTTTATTTAGGAAAATAGCATATATATATATATATATATATATATATATATATATATATATATATAATCATTGTCAAGAAAGACCAGCATTAAATAGAGGCAGATGTTGCATCGGTTTCTCTGCTTGCATTTTAGTGTTTCCAAACACTGGCTTTGAATCTTGCGCATAGGCTGAGCACTGGCAGCCATGTGCTATGGACCATGATCAGTTTTTTAAAAATCCTTTTAGTTTCTTAATCTTGAGAAAATATTGTCATTGCCTTTTACAGTCTTCAATGTGTAAAAGATAACGGTGGATTTATAGTTCTCTCTGTTTGTGTCGACGTCTATCCTGTTACTATGGTTATACACGTACCTTGCACACCTCTCCTTATGTCAGAACTAAGACATAATTAATTCCTTGTAAACCAGTGGTTCTTAACCTGTGGCCCATGGACCACCCACACCCTGGCCCCAACTCTCAAGGAGCCAGTCTCAAGGCATAGGGTGACATTGGGGACACACCTTGGTACCTGGAGGGCCGATCTTAAGAATTTGGATCGAACAGTCTCCAGTGAGAAGAAATCAGAAAAGGGACCAATCTGGGAACTGTAAAGAAGTTGGGCCATTGACTTGGCTTCAAAAAGTTTGAGTGCGGCAGGTATAAAGTGTCCCCCTCTTGACTTCAGGTATTTTAGTATGGCAGGCGAACTCCTTTGTGCATTCTCAGCCACATAAACTCCATGCGCCTTTCTGCTGCTGGAAGTGTGGAGGACTACCCCAGATATCCTGTGGGTTATTGATATGTTTTATGATGTAATTCGGTCCTTCATGTTTCCCCCTTTCCTCCGTCCACCTCCTTCTCATCTTGCATGTTTCACTTATTGGGAATGGGGGGAACTGGGTTGCTACAGTTTCCGGGACAGGCATTGCGCCGCTGGCACCCAGGCTTGCAAAATGAGTTGTGGCCATTTTCATCCAACCACTTGTGTTCGTGTTCATGGGCTGTCACCTTGCACCCTGATCCACTTTCTCCATCTCGGAGCCCCATGTGTGGCCGCCAATCCTTGAATAATTAAATTAAATTAAAATCTATGGAGGGGGCGTTCCTGTTTTCATGAAATGAGTTGTGGCCATTTTCATCCAACCACTTGTGTCTGTATTATTGTTCATGGCGCGAGGTGTGTCACCCTTGCACATGCAACATACTGTATCTTTAGTCACTTTCTACATAGATACAGACATTTCACAACAATGATTAGGCATCTATGAGCCACCCCAAGCCACCTGGTAGTGGCAGCCAAGAAATTGAATAATTAAATTAAATTAAAATCTATGGAGGGCCATTTCTGAAGAGCAATGCTGCAGGTCTGCCACCCCACAAATAGCCCTGAACACGGTAATTTGAGGCAAAATGTTTGGGAAGCTCCAAACGTATTCTGGAATCCAATTCTACCACCATGGGAATGTTCCACTATCTTCCTGACGTCATCTCTCCATTTAGTCAAATAACAGGGCAGCAAGCTGTGTATAGAGACAGTCACAAAACCAGAGTGACACAACATGTGCCGCCTATCCCACAACATCCCCATTTATAGGGAGATCAGTTACACACCTATGTTTGCAACAAATTTGCCTTGTGGGTTTTTGGGCCTTTGGAATTGCTCTTTACCAGGATGTGGGAATTGATCTCAGTAGAAGAGGCCTCTTGCCAAGATTTACAGCTTCCAGAGCTTTTCCCTGAAGTTGCCCAACAGAGCTGTTCTCAAAATTAAAAATCAAAACATGAAAGTACACTGGGCCCTTCATAGGTCAGGGTACCCAAACTAAGGCCCGAGGGCTGGAAACAGCCCTCCAAGGTCATCTACCCGACCCTCGCGCAGGGTCAACCTAAGTTTGAAACGATTTAAAAGCACACGGCAACAACAACAATCCCATCTCATCAGCCAAAAGCAGGCCCACACTTCTCATTGAAATACTAATAAGTTTATATTGTTAAAATTGTTCTTCATTATAATTATTGTATTGTTTTGAAGTGTATTACAAATAAGATATGTGCATTATTTAACTCCTATATGCGTCCACTTGCCCAGCTGGTGCGTAGTTTTGGTCTGGAGTGTCATCAGTACACTGATGACACCCAGCTGGTGCGGAGGATGGAAGGCCGGCCGGACTCTGTACCCGATTATTTCCATCAGTGCCTGGAAACCATGACTGGGTGGCTACGGGCCAGCAGATTGAAGGTGAACCCATCGAAGTCCTGTGGCTGGGTCACCCGGGGAAGCTCGGGCTGCCAATAATGGATGGTGAGGTGGATAGCCCGTTGCCTCTGGTTAAAAGCCTGGGGGTCCATCTGGACCCTCTGCTGACGATGGAGACTCAGGTCTCCACCATGAGCAGAGCAACGTTTTTCCATCTGCGCCAGGCAAGGTGGCTGGCGCCCTACCTTTCCGGTGACAACCTGGCCATGGTAATCCAGGCCATGGTCATCTCGAGACTGGACTACTGTAACACCCTTTACCTTGGCCTTCCTTTGTCGGTAATCCAGATACTGAAGATGGTGCAAAACGCTGCGCCTCGACTGCTGGCTGGAGTGACACTATCGTGCCACATCACACCAGTCCTACAGCGCTTGCACTGGCTCCCTATCGAGCACTGGATTGCCTCCAAAGTGCTGATGCTAACCTTTAAGGCCTTGCATGGTCTGGGGCCAGTGTACCTGAAGGACTGCCTTTCCCTGCATGATCCCCAGAGACCACTACGGTCCATGGATCAAAACCTACTAGAGGTTCCATCACTTAAGATCTGCCGCTTGTCATCGACGCGGCAGTGCATTTTTTTCTGTAGCGGCGCCTACCCTTTGGAACGCCCTCCCAGAGGAGGCAGGAGCAATGACCGATCCACAAGCTTTTCGGAGGGCCTGCAAGACCAACCTGTTCCGTCAGGCGTTCAATCTCTAAGCTGTAACCCCTACTCTGGTCTTAATCTGTTTTTATTATGTTTTCAAGTATGTTGTGTTTTGTTGTTCATTGCTGTGAACCACCCTGAGCCTTTTCGGGAAGGGGGGTATAGAAGTCGAAATAATAAATAAATAAATAAATAATGCATAGGAATTCATTCATACTTTCTTCAAATTATAATCCGGCCCTTCAACAGTTTGAGGGACTGTGACTTGGCCCCCTGTTGAAAAGGTTTGTGGACCCCTGAGACAGATGCGTACTTGAATGTATACGGGTTGGTGCATGTTTTGAAATATGGCTGTACAATAAGGATACATCTCATTAGAATGGGAAGAATTAATAACAGGTGGTTACAGGTCTGATTAGTCATGTCCCCCTACTACTAATTGGCACCTTTAAAGCCCCCAGTCTCCCTCCTTACTGCTATCTCTCTTGAAATAAGACTTGTCCTGGAAAGACGGTTCTTCCGCAAAGAGCAGACCCCTTAGGACCATCATTTTAGAGAATCGTCCTTTGATAGCCCCCCACATAGAGGACTGTTGTCCGTACAGCAGGGCCGACGGTGACATCTGATTTACTTCTGAATGTGGATTTAGAGTTTGAGCTCTCATAAGAGCTGCAAAGTTATTCCGTAAGCTGTTTGCAAAGTCCCTTGAATTTCATATAATGAATAGTTCTAATATCATTATTTGGAGCACCAGCCGCTAGAGCAAGAATAATAGTTCATATTAGACACTGCAAATGGGGTTTGTTCAGATTTATAGGCAGAGCTGTTTGCTTAGCTGCAGATTTATTTTTGCAAAGCTCCAAAGTGTAGGAAGGCTGCTTGAGCTTCCTTGAGCAATTTAAAGCATAACCTTGCATGAAATCAATTTGGATTCCTTGCGGGTGAAGTAATAGGCCTTCGAAAGCGACCCAGTGGAAATTTCCTGTCAAAGCGAGAGCAGACGTTGCACTCCTCTCCTAAGGTGGCTTATTTGTTTGTAATATATTGGTTTGTTTGTTTGTTTATGTTTTTAAAAAACAAGCTGAAAAGCCAGATAAGATTAGAAACTCTTCAGTGAATTCTTTCAGTGTTAGAGAAATAAATGGCTTCTTAAGGCCAAGATCCAATAGCACAAAGTTATTCCCATGCTCCCTGTATCTCAGGTGCGCAGCTTTGGGCTTGAGTGTCATCAGTACGCTCCATAAACCAGAGCCGAAGGGGTTCCCTTGACTTCCTTTGGGACCATTCCTGTGACTTGCTTGCAACTGAATATGCTGAGTATGCTGAATCATCTTGCATAGACTTACCCCAAGCCGATCCATGTGTGGAGGGGTCCATGAGAGAAGAGGAGGAAGCGGTCCCCCCGCAGAGCCTAGACTTGTCCCCAGTGACGGAGGAGAAGGACCCAGAGGGAGAGAGAGCTGCGAGCCCGCCAGTTATGGGCTGCTTCTTCGGGGAAAGCTGCCCCATCGTCCAGGCAGGCCTCAATCCGGCAATCTGTCCGTGGTCGGCCTGCAGAGGACTACCGAAGCCCTTGGAGAAGATATCGTTTGATATCTCTCAAGTCCTGGCCCGTTGCGAGGGGCACCGGCCCAGACGTCCACCGCTGTCGGCCTCCATCCGGAGGGAGTTGGAGGAAAGGGCCAAGATGGCGCATGGCCTTGAAAACGCCCAGGGAGAGAGTGAGACTCTACATGCCCCTAAAATGGGAGGAGTAGCTCACAGGCGCAAGCGCACTCGCCACCAGCGCCATCGCCGGAAAAGAAGATCTACAATTCCCCTGTCCCTCCCAAAAGGCTCGGGGAAGGGACCGGAAGACGCGCCTGGTGAGCATGTGGCCCCACACTCTCCCAAACCAGGAGGAGGGAAGCCCACCAGCAAGCGGAAGCGGCTTCGCCATCGCCGCCGGAAGCAGAAATTAACCAGGCCTCCGCCTGCGGCTCCTCCCCCTTGCGATTCGCCGGAAGATCTGCCCTCACCCCCGGTTTTACCTGAGGGCGAGGACTTGCAACAGCGCCACCACCAGGCCGGAAGACCTGCCTCTCCACTACAGGAGGCCTTTTCGCTGCCCCTAGTCCCATCGAAGGAAGGGAATAGTCAGCATCAAAACCAGGCTGGGGGATTTATTCCATCCTCCCCCAGCGGTCCAGAAACTACGGCCCTATCACTGAAGGTACATCAACAGCGATGCCATCAAGCTGAAGAGGCTATTTTGCCTCCACCAACCTTACAAATGGCCCCCTCATGGAAAGATCTGGGGATGCCAACTACCCAGCTACCAAAGCCAACCGGTGAGAGGCCTGTTAATCCTGCTCAAATCCCAGATTGCTCTATTAAGAGCCATGAAACATCCAGAAAGAGCCATTATAGGTCCAGAACCTTTTGGGGCTTGGGATATAGCAGTTGGGGCCGCAGACATTCCACTGGTTCCACACCTGGGACCGGGATGACCCCTCAGGGCGCAAGACCAGACGCTGGCCCCAACCAGCTATCGGCACTGGACCTTGGAGGATTAATGCTGGCTGGAAGACATTCACAGGACTTGGGAAGGAAGGGAGCTAGTCAACCACCCCCGCCCCCTTTTCAGAGGACGGGCAGAAGACCAGATACTTAGATGATCCGCCGGTGGGCGATGACCAGGGGCAGGGTATCCCAGTGATCTCGGGTAGGGGTAGATAGGACGGTAGGCGCAGGCCTTATGAGAGAAGACGACAGAGTCAAGGAAAGACTCGGCCACCTTCTGACCTGCAAGCTATCCCCAGGCACACAGATGGTGGGCGTCCAAGTATCTCCTCTCCAATTCTGGTTCTAGCCAATGCCAGGTCTGTGCGAAACAAAACTGGGACCATCAGAGACTTCCTCCTTGAGCATAACGTAGATCTAGCCTGTGTTACAGACACTTGGCTGCAGGAGGGAGACGACGTCCTCATACACGAGATTACATCTCCAGGCTACGTGGCTAGTTACCAGATGTGGACAGAGAGACGGGGGGGGGGGGAGTGGCCATTCTCAGTCGTGACAAATTTAATTCCAGGACGGTCCCGGTCGCGAACATCCCGGGAATGGAGTATGCGGGCCTTGTGTGGGATCTAAGTGAGAGTGTGGCCTTCCTGCTGGCGTACCGTGCACCCGACGCGCCGGCAGGGAGTCTACCTAAGCTGCTGGAGGTGGTGTCGGAGTGGGCATTGAGGTTCCCTAAACTTATTGTGTTGGGGGACTTCAATGTCCACGCCGACGCCGCCTCCCCGTCACCAGCGGCCATGGACCTAGTGTCCACCATGGAGACACTAGGACTCTCACTCTGTAAGACCGGTCCCACACATCAGGCCGGGCACACCCTGGATTTGATCTTCGCGACCGGGGTCCAAGTGACCCTAACCTCTATAGTAGAGGTTCCATGGTCGGATCACGGTGTCCTCGAAGTCTGTCCTGAGGTGGCCTCTCCTCCCGGTAAGGGTGCCGAACCCATTTTGGTTCGCCCAAGGAGACTTATGGAACCTACCTGGTTCCTGAATGCTCTAAGGGAATTGGAGCTCACCAGCGACTCAGTCGACAGGCAAGTGGAATGCTGGAACACCTGTCTTTCCACAGCCTTAGACGAGATCGCCCCCAGACGCTCTCTCATCCCCCGTAGTAATCGCTCGCCTTGGTTTACTGAGGAGTTACGGGCGATGAAACGGATGAAGAGACAGTTAGAGGACGTGTGGCGGGACCTCCGGGACGGCGCTTCGAGATCGGCTTATAAACAGTTCAAAGATGTTTATGAGCGTGCTATCAAGGAAGCTAAAAAGGTTCACTATTCTTCCTTGATAGAGTCGGCTAGTTCACGCCCAGCTCAACTTTTTAAAATAATTCGGTCACTGACAACAATTTCGACTGTCCCAAACGATAGGGGTTTGGCTCCTACAGCTGAGGCATTCCAGAACTATTTTGCCGACAAGATCTCGACCCTCCGCCGGGACATCCCAGCCACTCTTGATACAGTATGTGAACTCGAGACTCCGCCGCCACTTGGCGGGCCCACCTTCACCCGTTTCCAACTGCTGGACGCAGCAGCTGTCGATAAGTTACTCGCTGCAGCTAGGCCAACTACCTGCTCCTCGATCCGTGCCCTCCTGGCTTGTTAGATCTTGCCGGAGGGGTTACGAGACCCCCTGGGAAAGATTATCAACAGCTCCCTTGAGCAAGGAGTGTTCCCAGGGGTTTGAAAGAGGCAATGGTAAGACCGCTGCTGAAGAAGCCGAATTTAGACCCTGCGGCTCCCTCCAATTACCGACCTGTGTCTAATTTGCCTTTTTAGGCAAGGTAATTGAGAGGGCAGCAGCGGATCAGCTGCAGCAGTACTTAGAAGACACAGCTGGACTTGATCCCTTCCAGTCCGGCTTCCGTATTGGGCATGGGACGGAGACCGTGCTCGTCGCCATTACAGACCAACTTCGCCGCCAGCTGGACCAGGGCGGGTCAGCTCTGCTTGTCTTGTTAGATCTGACAGCAGCGTTTGATACCGTAGACCATGCGTTGTTAGCCCACCGCCTAGCCGTGACTGGAGTCAGGGGGACTGCCCTTAAGTGGGTGGCCTCCAGGACCGGGGACAGCGTGTGGAGAGGGAGAGGAGGTCTCCGGAGGCTCCCATTAAGTTGTGGGGTCCCCCAGGGGGCCATCCTCTTGCCCTTATTATTCAACATCTACATGCGCCCCCTGGCCCAGCTGGCCCGCGACCTTGGTCTGGAGTGTTACCAGTACGCTGATGACACCCAGCTTCTGCTGAGAATGGACGGCAGGCTGGACACCGTACCCGATTGTTTCCATCTATGCCTGGAAGCCGTGACTGAATGGCTGCGTGCCAGCCGGCTGAAGGTGAACCCGTCGAAGACGGAGATCCTGTGGCCTGGTCGACCTGGGCTGGATGAGTGCCGGTTGCCTACCCTGGATGGCGAGCCACTTAGCCCGTCACCCTTGGTTAAGAGCCTAGGTGTCAGGTTGGACTCCTTGCTGACCATGGAGGCCCAGGACTCCATGGTCAGCAGGACGTCATTCTTCCACCTACGACAGGCTAGGCGACTGGCCCCCTACCTGTCCAGGGACGATCTGGCCACAGTGATCCAAGCGAAGGTCATCTCGAGGCTGGACTACTGTAACGCCCTCTACGTTGGCCTTCCCTTGGCGACAATCCGGAAACTCAAGCTGGTGCAGAATGCCGTGGCTCGCTTGCTGGTGGGATCACCAGTGAGGGAGCACATTACTCCCATCCTCCGGCAACTGCACTGGTTTCCCATTGAGTATTGGATTGCCTTCAAGGTGCTGGTTTTAACCTTCAAGGCCTTGCACGGTCTAGGGCCTGTGTACCTGAGGGACTGCCTTACCCGTATGTTCCCCGAGATCACTGCGCGCGGAAGAGCAAAATCGATTGGTTGGACCATCGTCGCGCGCCTGACATCTGTCCAGTACAAGACAGAGAGCTTTCTCTGCGGCGACTCCAGTACTCTGGAATTCGCTCCCTGACCATGTCCGAATGGTCTCTGAACTCCTCCCTTTTCGAAGGGAATGTAAGACGGCCCTCTTCAGGCTTGCGTTTGGGTAAATCCAAACTCAATTGGTTCATCTCGTCGTAGTTAAGGAACCGTAGCCTTGTACCATCTTGATTATGTATCGCGTTTTACTGTTTTTACTGTATGTTTTATTGTATGCTTTTATTGCTTTTGTGTTTGTGATCCGCCCCGAGCCTGCTGGGAGGAGCGGAATATAAAACTGAAGAAATAAATAAAATAAATAAATAAATGACACTCAGCTCATTCTGAGGATGGAAGGCCAGCCTGACTCTGTCCCTGATAATTTCCATCTCTGCCTTAAAGCCGTTACTGGATGGCTGCGAGCCAGTAGGTTGAAGGTGAATCCAGCGAAGACGGAGATCCTTTGGCTAGGTCGCCCGGGCGGTGGGGAACTCCAGCTTCCAACCCTGGACGATGTGGCGTTATTTATGCACGCCTGTGAGCCACCGCATTACACCAGTTTTGCAGGAACTGCACTGACTGCCTATTGAATTCCGGATCACCTTCAAAGTGTTAGTCTTGACTTTCAAGGCCTTGTATGGTCTGGGGCCAGTGTACCCGAGGGACCGCCTTACCCCATGCTGTGCCATGAGATCACTGAGATCCGAAGATCAGGATCTTCTCCTTGTTCCGAGTGCCAAAGCCTATTGTCTCACGTCGACGAGGAGAAGAGCATTTTCCATTATTGCCCCCACGCTTTGGAACTCCCTGCCACCGGAGGCCAGGTCACTTCGCAATCTCCTGGCTTTCCGGAAAGTCTGTAAGACCTGGCTGTTTCGGCAGGCCTTCGAAACTTGAGCCAGTCTAGTTACATATGTTGGTTTTAAGCTTAATATTGTTGTTTTAATGTAATATTTTAATGTTTCATTGCTGTTTGTGCTTTATTGTTTTAATGTGCTACTGCTGTTGTTCTACTCTCGAATTTGTGAGCCGGCTAAGAAGTCAAACAAACAAACAAACAAACAAATAAATAAATCTCAGTGTGCACCATTGTACCAAAAACTAAAGTGAAACCACTCGTGTAAGTATAGTGTAGTGGTTTCTTCCACTAACAGAGGTTTGGTCATTTTTGGCTGAATTGGAATTGTGATGACCTACTGGGGCTCAGAAATCAAAGAGTAGCATCAAGACGTCCAGTCAGAAGAGGATCTGCAATGGAACTGTGGCTCTTTTAAGCCATTGCTCCCCCCCAACCCCCACCCCACAATTTCCATCTAAATGGGAAGTGGCATCATTAGGTGGTAGATATTAAGGCTGTGAAATCAATAAAAAAATGTTTCAAAGGTTATTGCAAAATTATGGGAGGGGGCACCATCTTTTCGTTTCTAAAGTGTTTCTAAAGTATTGTTTGTGAAAATTTTGTTACTATATCGAGAGCAATGAAATGTTGTTACTTTTTTGTTATAGTAATTGCCCAGGTGGGGAAACTTCAGGCACTCCTTTCCCCCTCATTTTACAGCTTGCTACGATGGTAGAGCACATGTACCCATCGAGTTTCAGAATGCTTCACTTATCCACAGATTTTGGGAAGTTTTCAAAGTTTTTTTAAAAAAACTAAACAACATTTTTTAAAAGAACTACAAGAGCCAGGCATGTAGCCGGGGGGGGGGGCTAAGGGGGCTTCAGCCCCCCGAAAATTCTCAGGGTGGTCCGCGAGAAGGCCTTACTGGTACATTATTTAAACTGTTATGTTTATTCATATCATGATCTGATCACCATGCTCATTATATCCCACCTTCATGGGGTTATTGGGATAACAATACAAAAGATTTCCTAGGGTAAACCCTCTTCCACCCAGTCTCAGCCCCCGAACCAAACTCAGCACCCCCTGAACCAAAATCCTGGCTATGGCCCTGACAAGAGCTATCTCTTTCAATTTTTATACAGTTTTCTTGTGTATTGTATCTCGCCCCGAACCTCTGGGAGTGGTGGTGTAGAAATCGTATGTGTGTGTGTGTGTGTGTGTGTGTGTGTGTGTGTATATATATCAAGTAGATAGCTCTTGTAGTTTTTTTAATAAATAATGTTTATAAATACTTTAAAAATTCCCCAAAATAAGTGAAGCATTATTTTATTGGGCTAAATAGCTTTAAAAATAGCTTTAAAAATGAGGGATATGGGAGCCCCTGAAGTTTCCCCAGTGGTAGTATGAAATGCATTGATGCACATGCGCAATTGCTGTTATGATATAGTAACAAAATTTTGTTAACCTCATTAACAAAATTTTCACTAATGAAACTTTAGAAACACCAGGGGGGCCCAGTACTTTTGAACCATTTTTAATGGATTGCCCATGGCTAGTAACCACAGTAGTAGTACTATGCTAAGTGCAATGGATTATCTGTTTGGAGTGCAAGGGTGAGTGGAAGGAAGCCGATTCCGTCATCTTCTTCTCTTCACCCAGTTGCTGGCTCTGTGGCAAACATATCTTGGTTTACTATATATATTCAGTGGTCATTACTTTATGATGATTCATTTCAAATATTTTTGTCTACCAAAAGATTAGCAAAGGCATATAGTGCATTTGGAAGGCTTCACAAAAGAGTCTGGAGCAACAAGCACCTGAGGCAAAGCACCAAAATCAGTGTGTACAGAGCTATCGTACTGTCTATTCTCCTCTATGGGTCTGAAACATGGGTCACCTATCACCAGCACCTCACGACTCTCGAACGCTTTCATCAGCGCTGTCTTCGCACAATCCTAAATATACACAGGGCCAACTATGTGACGAATGTTGCTGTCCTTGAGCACGCAGGGATCACCAGCGTTGAGGCCATGCTATTGAGAACACAGCTGCGCTTGGCAGGGCACGTCTCGAGGATGGAGGACCTCCGCCTCCTAAAGGTACTACTCTTTGGTGAACTCGCCACAGGTCAGCGCAAGAGAGGCGCCCCCCCCCCAAAGAGATATAAGGACTCCCTGAAACAACGTCTTAGGCTCAGCCAGATTGATCACCAACAATGGTCCACCCTAGCCTCACATTGGGAGGCATGGAGATGCACTATCCACAATGGTGCAGCCTCTTTCGAGAAGTCACGGCAATTGATTCTTGAAGAGAAACGACAACACAGAAAGAATCGCAACTTGTAAACAACATCACCCAAGGAAACTTTCTGCTGTGCTTTCTGCAACTGGACTTGCCTATCTCAGATTGGCCTTTTTAGTCATCTTAACAGTAAGTCAAGGTTAGATAAACTTCAAGGAACATTGAAAACGCTTATTTTCAAATAATATCATTCAGTTTATAACACAAATATTCGTAATCACTGTATAACATATACAAAGCTCTATAGCTATATTCCACTCTACCGTATCCGGGGCGCAGCCAGGACAATGCTTTTAGTCCATAAGTGTTCCAAATGGAAATAAACGGTTAGAGGGCAGGCGCTAGGCCAAGGTAATCCAATACCGCAGGACGAAACGAACCGGAGCCGCCAATTCTGGCTCCTGATAGTCCAATAAGGGAGTGTAGGCTGACCGGCTCATTAAGGCCAAAAGGTAATTCGCATTTAATTTTAATTGTCCATAAAACTTCAAGCCGACGGAGCACAATGGACAATTAAAATTTAATGCGAATTGTGCCGATGGACAATTAAAATTAAATGCGAATTACCTTTTGGCCTTAATGAGCCGGTCAGCCTACACTCCCTTTTAATGTAATTTAAATAGGTACGTTCACAGGTAAAATTACCTTCATGGTCACCTCGCGGATCGAGACGAGGTTATGCTAGGATCTCCTATACTATGGTATGCTTTAAATTGCGATTTCACCTTTAATATTGTCACAATGTGGGTTATGTTTCTATTTGCTACTGTACTATGATTCTTTATATGTATATGTAATAGTTTCAGGACATGAACCTAAACATGGTCATTTAGCCTTGACAAAGATTTACGAAACGGAATCTGTGGCCCCGATGTGTTTTCTATGACTTTCCGTCGGCTTGCCTTATTGGACTATCAGGAGCCAGAATTGGCGGCTCCGGTTCGTTTCGTCCTGCGGTATTGGATTACCTTGGCCTAGCGCCTGCCCTCTAACCGTTTATTTCCATTTGGAACATTTATGTTTGTTCGGGACTCACACCCTTATTTGCCAATTGGGGAATGGACTAAAAGCATTGTCCTGGCTGCGCCCCGGATACGGTAGAGTGGAATATAGCTATATGGCTTTGTATATGTTATACAGTGATTACGAATATTTGTGTTATAAACTGAATGATATTATTTGAAAATAAGCAATTTGAATGTTCCTTTTTAGTCATCAACTTGCTTGTAGAAAGCATGGGATGAGTCCTTCCTAAGAAGTAATGCCATATATATATAGTAATGCCATAAAGTAATGACCACTGAATATATATATATATATATATATATATATATATATATATATATTCATCCAGTGGTCATTACTTTATGGTTATTCATTTCAAATATTTTTGTCTACCATTCAGACAAATGTTTTCAATATTAGAATAGTAACTTTTGGAAGACTTACTTGGCTTTGTGGATTGCAGATTCTGGGAGTTGCAGTATGGGAATGTAGCACTTCCGAGTACCATGAAATGCTTGTTGGAAGACATGGTTGGAGCACGTCAGACAAGGCGTGGGGGAAGCGGATAGCCATCTAGTTGGATCAGAACCATTGCCTTTGGCCAAAAGAGCTGCACAACTTGTCAGTAACACCACAAGAATTGTTCAATGCAAATGGAATTGCTGGACAGATATATTCTCAAAGAAAAGAACGGTGATCTCAAGTTCTCAAATAGTGTATTTGAAACAAGAAAAGAACGGTGATATCATCTTAGAAGACGGTTACCTAACATTTTAGTGTGCAGCTATTGACATGAAATTATGTTGCAATGTTTAAACAAAGCCCTAATCTTGCTAGGGAAACAGTCTACTTGGAAACAGAAAAGAGCCAAAACACAAGGGCGATCACAGAAGTCCTGGAAATGAACTATTAGTGTAAATAATTGTGAAACTTTCACATGTCACAGATTTAACAAATTAGAAGCCTCATAGAACTGGAATATGGTGGATGGACCAAGTGCCATGGTGCTGTGGAATAGTTCTCAAGATTTAAGAATCCACAGAATATGTATGTTGCCTCTTCACATGGTAGACCAGGGTGCCCACACTTTTTCAGCATGCGAGCTACTTATAATAAAACCAAGTCAGAAAGATCTACCTACCTCCTCAAGGCTGGAGAGGGGAGGGGTGGGGGCAGGGCTTGGTGCAGCCTGGCTCCGCCCCCTCTGGCTTCCGCTCTACCAGCAGCTTCTCCAGGCTTGAGGATGGCAGTGCCAAGCCAGCCTTGTGCTAGCTAATATGCCACCACTGGCTTGGCATTGCCATCCTCAAGCCTGGAGAAGCTGCTGTAGAGCAGAAGCCAGAGGGGCGGAGCCAGGCTGCACCAAGCCCCGCCCTCCCTCTGGCTTTGAGCTCCCAGCAGCTTCTCCAGGCTTGAGCATGGCAATGCCAAGCCAGGGGTGACATAGCTAGCACAAGGCTGGCTTGGCACTGCCATCCTCAAGCCTGGAGAAGCTGCTGGGAGTGCCGAAGCCAGGGAGGGGGCGGCTTGGCGCAGCCTGGCTCCGCCCCTCTGAGAAGCTCCCCATCCAGCTGGTATCAACCTCCTTCGGTCCCGGGATCGACTGGTCGATCGCGATTGACTTCCTGGGCAGCCAGGTAGACCAACTAACATTTTAACTCTGAGAAATGAAAAAGGGGGCCTCTCAAGAAATATATCTAGGATAAATAAGGTGTGTGAACATCTATTTGTGTGTCATCTGTGCAATGCTATGTATATTTATTCAAAAATAATACCTATTTGGTTGAGAGGACACACACACCCCAGGAAATATATTTGGCATTGTGTTTTCAAACCCATTGAAGTCATAAGGCCTTACTTCCAAATGTGTTGCAATAGAATCATACTTTAACTTAAAGGATTCTGTGTCAAGTGTGGGTTTAGGTATTTATTGCGTCTGCCAACAGAGCCTGGAAAAATTATTTTTGAGGATTTTTGGATTTTTTTAGTTGTCCAAAAACTAACTTTTCTAAGGTCCATGTCTCCACCATCAGCAGAGTGGCGTTTTTTCACTTTCGCTAGGCGAGGAAGCTGATCCCTGACTTTTCCTGGTGCGACCTAGCCACAGTGGTCCAAGCCACGGTCATCTCGAGGCTAGACTGCTGTAATGCTCTGTACATTGGCCTTCCTCTGTCGGTGAACCGGAAACTCAAGCTGGTGCAGAACGCTGCAGCCCGACTCCTTGCGGGGGCCTCGGGGAGCTGTCACATCACGCCAATCCTGCGCGAACTGCACTGGCTAACCGTAGAATGCCGGATCACCTTCAAAGTGTTAGTCTTGACTTTTAAGGTCTTACATGGTCTGGGGCCAGTGTACCTGCGGGACCGGCTCATCCCGTACCATCCCACCAGATCTCTGCGTTCTGAAGAACATAACCTCCTGGTTGTTCCTAGTCCAAAGACTTTTCGCCTGACTGCGACCCGTCGCCGGGCTTTTTCGATCGTGGCTCCAACACTTTGGAACTCATTGCCTGCCGACGTTCGTGCCATTCAGAACATCCTCCCATTTAGGAAAGCCTGCAAGACTCTGTTGTTTCAGCAAGCTTTTGGGGTTGGATGAAACGCAGTCTCCCTCTGCATACCGCCATCGTGTATTACCTTCTGTTGTCGCAGTGTTTAATGTGCGACCTAGTGTGCCTTTTTATCTGTGGTTTTAACTTTTGCTGTATTGGCTGTTTTTATAACATGTTGTGAGTTGCCCCGAGCCATTGGGAAGGGCAGCAGACAAATACGAATAAATAAATAACTAAATAACTAAATAAGTTCTGTTGTTATCAGCAGGGATAGGTGGATCAATGGTCTTCAGTTCCACAGGCAACCAATCAGAGGTCAATTCTGCAGTTTCTTTATACAGTCAGCATTCCACATTTGTTGGGGAACAGAATCTGGGAAGGTGGGAAAACCTCAAATACCTTTGAGTCCTCCCAAACCATATTTAGCACCAGGCCCGGATTAGGCTCTTCAGCCGCCCGAGGCCAAGACGCCCCGCACTGCCCCCCCCAGGGCGTGGAAAGCCACGCTGCTGCGCATGCCTGCGGCAGCAGCCCCTCATGGGGCCCCGCGCCTCCTCCACCTCCTCGTGACCCTTCCTTTCGGTCAAAGGAGGAGGGCGCGGTCACGGGAGGAGGAGGTGGGTGGGAGGGCTTTTTCGTCCGCCGCCTCCTCCACCTCCCGGACCAAAGGAGGGGCGCCTTTTCGGCGCTTCCTTTCAGTCGGGGGAGGAAGAGGAGGTGGACAGAAGCCCCACGAGCAGTGCTGCGCGGCTTCTGTCCACCTCCTCCTCCTCCCGCGACTGAAAGGAAGGCGCGAGGATGAAGGGAAGTCCCGCCCTCCTCCTGGCCGCCTGGGCTGCCCCCTTGCAAAGGAAGGAGGCAGCCAGGAGGAGGAGGAGGAAGGGGAAGCCCGCTGGCGGGCGTGTGTGCGCATGCATGCATGCCCGCCGGCAGGGCATACCTTCCCTTCCTCCTCCTCGCCGCCTCCTTCCTGTGCAAGGAGGTGGCCCAGGTGAGGGAGGGCGCCATTCCCTCCTCCCCGCCCCCTCGCAGCGCTCTCCCCCCCGCCCTCTCACAAGGTATAGTGACTCTCTTGGGAGAGGGCGGGGGGAAAGCGCTGTGAGGGGGCAGTTTTTAAAAAATAATGTTTTCGGGGGCCGAATCCGCTGCCCCCCCCCCGAAACCTGCCGCCCGAGGCCATGGCCTAGTCTGGCCTTATGGGTAATCCGGGTCAGTTTAGCACACACACACACAATACTTGGATTGGTGGGATGACTGGACATGTGTATTCGCTGGTGCACCCACTCGCTCATTGGGCAAATGGCAGTGGGAATGAGATAGGCTGGAGATGCAAGGAAAGAGCGTGGGTGGTCCACAGGTCTCTTGGGTGGATGGAACGAGTGTCATGGCTGTAAGAGCTGCTATCACAGCCCACCTAACGCTAACCGTATCACTGCTGCTCTTTGTATAACCTTCAACTACAAGCAGCCCTAATATTTTGGGGAATGCATTCCATGACCCCTGTGGACAACTCTGTGGGGTTACCCCTGGATTTGGCTCTGAGCCTGGAGGCTCAGGTGTCAGCGCTCACCAGAAGTGGCTTTGCATAGTTCCTGGAGACGTCAGATCTGGCCATGGTGGTACCTGCCTTGGTTACATTCCAGTTAGATTACTGCAATGTGCTCTACATGGAGCTGCCTTTGAAAAGAGCTCAGGAAATTGGTCCAAAGAACATCAGCCAAACCGCTAACTGGGGAGCATGCAACTCCTCTGTGGCAACACCCCCACTGCCTGCCAACACATTACAGGACTTAATGCAAAGCCCTGGTTTTGACCTACAAAGCCCTATATGGCTCTGGTCCAGGTTACCTGAAGGACTGTATCTCTTTCCATGAACCTGGTAGACATCTATGAGGGCCTTCTTGTGGGGGAGGCTTTCTCTCTGTCCCACCACCCGCCCAAGTGTGTTTGGTGGACACGCAGGAGAGGGCTTTTTCAGTGGCTGCTCCCAGACCACGGGTCTCCCTCCCAAGAGAGACCAGGAGAGCTCCATCCCTGCTGACCTTCCACAGGCAGGTCTAGACCTTATTCCGACTGCCAGCAGGCATTTGGGGAAGGGGGAGGGGCAGGCTTTGAGGAGGTTAAGGGTGATTTTGGAGGAGGGAGGGGGCTGTGAGTTTTATAAATGTATTATTATTTTTTATTGAGATTTTTGTTACATAAGTAAAATACAGATTATTAGAAAGGAAGAAAAGTAACAGAGGAAAAGATGACAGAAAAGTACAGTATATAGGAAGGGGGAAGAGGGGAAACGTGAAGAGTACGGAGAAATGAGGGGAGAAGGTAGAGAGCATAGTAATAGATAAAGTTAGAAACATTAGAGTAGTAGAATATTCTTCCAGTTCGGTCTGTGGGGAAGATATCATGTCGCTTGTGTAAGTCTTCCTTGAGTTCGATTTTTTTTTCCTTTTTCGATACCCGATTCCTGCGTAACGTGGCCTTACTTCTTTGTCTTTAGTGACTCCCAATAAGATTTTATTGGTTGCCAATCAGTTCTATTCTTCATACTGTGGTCGTTGACCAGGCTATTAAGTTTGTCTAACTCCATTAATTCATGGAGTTTACTTATCCAGTCTTCTATGGGCGGAACGTCCTCTTTTTTCCAGTTCCGTGCCAACACTGTTCTGGCTGCTGCTGCCATAAAGAATAATAATTTTTCCTTTTCTTTGTCAATCTTCCCATCCGTTAAATTGAGTAAATAATATTCTGGCTTTAAATCAAAATTCTCTTTCCATATTTTCTGTACTTGTCCATGAACCGATTTCCAGAATCTTTGAATTTTTGCACAGGACCACCAGCAGTGGAAGAACGTTCCTGGATGGCTTTTGCACTTCCAGCACTTATTATTTGTGTTTTTGTAATATTTTGCCAGCTTTTGTGGGGTTAGATACCATCGGAAAAACATCTTATACCAGTTTTCGGCTATAGTGGTTGTGCCTAAATATTTTATATTTTTTTCCCAGACTGATTCCCACTCTTGCAGAAGTATTGTATGACCCAAGTCTTGAGCCCAATCTGTCATCACTTGTTTTATTAAATCAGTAGCTTGTTGTACAATATCCTAATATGTTTTCTCTCATATTTCTGTATGGGCTCCCAGGTTGTTTCATCTGTAACAAAATCATTTTTACAATCAATTTTAAAATACTCTTTTACTTGTATGTATTGGAACCAGGAGATCTCCAAGCCAGAGTTTCTCAGCAGGGGCTGTGAGTTTTAAAGGCTATTTTAAATCTATTTATTATATTTTAATCTTCCTTTGCCACACTGTACTACTTAATTGGTTTTTAACTTTTGTATTGCGCTTGCGCTTTCTAAACTTGACAAAAGTGTAGGATTATTAGCTGCCTTGAGTTCCCGTGGGGAGAAAGGTGAGCTCTAAATAAAATTAATAGAGAAATCTTTATTATGATTTTATCTGGGCCAGAAGCATACCATGGCATACCACTGGAGCATCTAGAGAGGGACATAACATTTCCGGGGTGGGGGTATTTTTGTGTAAATGGATATCAAGTCTGCAGATAAGGTGGGGGGGTCACATTTCATTTAATTTTTGAGCATTATTCATTTCCAACATCTCTCTACTCCACAAGTTATGACATTGTAACTAGATACTAGGCATGGTTTAGAACCCAAAAATAGGGAATCGAAAATCTAACGGGGGTTGATTAGTAATAGGAAGACTTACAAACAATTTTCCAAAAAGTTCTAAAATGTAACTTAATTACTAACGAAATTCGTTAGTAGTTCGTATGCCAGCGCATGCGCATTCCAGATGGTTTTGGCCTACAACTCCCAGAAATCCTAACAGCTGGTAAATTGGCTGGGATTTCTGGGAGTTGTAGGCCAAAACTTGAATAAATCACACTGAATTCTAGATTGGACTCTCCAAATAGGAAGGAGGGAGCAAAGGAGGGAGGGAGGGGTATTCTATTCTTGGAAGCAGCAAAAGAAAGGAGGAGGAGCCCCCTGGCTCCTCGCTGCCTCTCTCTCACCCCGATCCCGAGGAGCGAGGGCCCAAGTTTGCCCAGGCTGGTCATATACCTACATTCCATGCACATGCAATAATACAGCAGTAATAACAATGGGTATAAGAAGAGGTAAAATTCAAACCGAGTATTCTGACTGGTCCCTCCTCATGCGGTGCAAACGGGCTCTTCTCTTATTAGCCCGGGAAATTAGCCCGGGAAAAGCCAGCGTTTTCTGCTTGGGTGCACACACATACATATTCTTTGGGGGGATTTGCTGCAGAATCTTCTCTATGAGGCCGGGATTCTGCAGCAAATACCCCCAAAGAATATGTATGTGTGTGCTCCCAAGCAGCAACGCTGGCTTTTCCCGGCTAATTTCCCGGCTAAATAAGAGAAGAGCCTGTTTGCACTGCATGAGGAGAGACCAGTCAGAATACTTCGGTTTGAATTTTACCTCTTGTTATTGTTATTACTGCTGTATTATTGCATGTGCATGGAATGTAGGTATGACCAGTTGGATTACTTATAATATTAGGCACTTACAGTAGCATTCATTCTATTATACATTAGGTTGGTTTCTCACCCCAATACTCTTTGATGCTTTAGATCCTGGCAGGCAGGAGAGGCAGGGAAGCCTGGAAAAAATGTAAACAGAGAGGATTACTCAGAAGTAAATCCACAAAGGAGGGCCCTTCACCCAAAGTGCCCTCCTTTGCAGATTTACTTCTGAGTAATCCTCTCTGTTTACATTTTTCCCGGCTTCCAGCCGAAAGAAGGAGCGAGTTTAGGGCTTGCCTTGCCATAATACTTATTGGCAAGGGAGGCGGGAGGGTGGTGGGAGAGAAGGAGGGTGCCCCCCCCCCCTTACGACCTAATAACGACACTTAAGAAAATCCTGGCCCCCGAAGTTCGAAAAAGAAAGTCCACTTCCTGGTTGGCGTTCCAGGTGCGGAAATACTCGAAAGTAGCATTTCTTACGAATTTCTTACGAAACGAATCATTTTCATAACTTTTTTCTCATGCCTACTAGATACCTTTTCTGATCAAAGTCAGTAAAAATGTGCCAATTTTCATACATCCATGCCCAAAAAGTAATGTGTTATAGGAATCCCCACTACTTGCTGTGCATTTTGCAGTCCTGAAATAGACAGATTTTCCCATTTCTAGAAGCCCACCAATTCCTAGCTGAAGTCAAATATAGGAGTGTAAATTTTCATTTGGGGGGGGGGGAGGAGATCATGGCAGTATATCAGAACTGCTTTGTGAAAAACTGGTCAAAAGGTGGAGATAGGTGGGTTTTGCAGCTTTTTGTTGCTTAAAACGGCGATTTTCAACCTTTTTTTAGCCATGGCACATTTTTTACTTTTAAGAAATCCTGGGGCACACCACCAACCAAAATGACACAAAATGACACTCTGTCATTTTACTAACTGTCACCCTCCCCCCTCGTGACACTGCTGCTTCCGCCTAATCCCTCTCTCGCCCCCCTGGGAGGCCCACGCACAGGAGGCCCGCCACCATCCCGTGTGGGAGGGCTGCACTGAGTGGCTGAAGCGCACACGGGCTCGGCTGAGCTGGACGAATAGGAATTGAGCACATGGGGTGGCTTCAAGCCTTGGAACAAACTGTGGGGAGGCTCACAGCCGTTGCCACCCCCAGCTCTTCTTCCCGAAGGGGTTCAGCCCCAGGAGTGCCTCCCCCGGCTGATCGCCGGCTTCCCTGCTGTAGCCTTGGGGCCAGATCGGGAAGAAACAAAGCTGGGCTGTGGAGCTGTGCATCCCGGCCTCTGCTCCGCAGTGAACCCGGAGCACAGCCAGGAGAAGCCAGGAGATGAGGGGTTGCTCCCCTTCCCCGGCGTGGAGGGGCTAGAGGGCAAAAAGCCTCACCTCGAGCCTCCATGAGCGGGGTCGGACGGGGGTAGCTCCCGTGGACTCCTCCTCCCTCTCCTCCTCCTTGCTGCCGGAGGGGAGGAGGGCAGAAGAGCGCCCAGGAGTCAGGAAGCAGGAGGAGCCGCAGCCCGGCCAGGTAGCCCTTGGCGCGCAGAGCGAGGGAAGGAAGGAAGGGAAGGGGAGACAGAGGAGGGAGGGAAGTTCTGGATGCCGAAGGCTCTCCCTAACCACAGCCAGGCTGGCTGGCATTGCTGATTCGGCCAGGAAAGCCTCACTTCCGCTGCCTGAAGTTTCCTGCTAGGCGCTCTCTCTCTCTCTCTCTCTCTCTCTCTCCACTGTAATTTCCCATGGCGTTTTGTGTTACAGTGATGGGAGCCGCCAGCCCCACCACTGGGTCCATACATTGAACATTTGTCTGGCCCACATGTATTTGTGTTTCAGCGGTCTATCACGTACCGCCTGGGATTCACAGTATTCCCCTGTGAGCCCAATAAACTATTTTTGATATTTTTGTATCAGTTGGTACCAAGATCTGCTTTATTTTGAATCCACTGCTGCGTCTGCCCATCGTTCCCCGGGGCAGCACCAGGACACCGTGAGCCTCCCAGCCCAGCACCTAGGTTGGGACATCCTCCCGACGGGGCCTAGGTTGTACCCGCAGCCCCTTGGCTACATCACCCCCGTGGATGGCATCGGCTTGATAACGCCATATACGGTTGGTCCTCCATTTGAGTGTATTGGCACTTTAAATCCAGCGATATTACATCTAAAGTTCCGGGTACGTCATCACGCACCACGGAGACACGTTGGACGACGTCCACCCAGACCACGCAGTCCAAGTCATTGGTGGTGGATGGCTGACGTCGGAATACGTCCCATGTCATCAGAGTACGCCGTGTTTACTTCCTACGGCCGCCGCAGGAGATGCCACGAAGGTGCCTCCACTTCCGCTGATTACAGCACCGCACTCCACACAGTGCCGGCTCTCCCGCCCTCCCGGTCTCGTCGACTCATCTGGTTTGCTTTTGGCAGGACCCTTCCCCCGCCCCAGTATCGGCGTGGGAAACCCAGGACGGTATTTGGACCCTGGTGGTGGACATCATTCTTGTTATTTACTATACTGCTAGCCGCATTTTCCATCCCATTTTCTTTTGGGGTTTTTTTTGCAGCATTCCCATAAGGGTTCTATTGCAATTTGGGGACTGGGGACAGCCCTTGTTCTGTCCCATTGACCTAGCTCACTAGGGTATTCCCCCTGTGAGTGGCACAGGAGGCTACACACCCATCCTTTAGTGGTAGTCCCCGCCACAGTGGGAGATAGCAGTTGCCATGCATGTCTACACATGAGATTGTTGTTACTGATACGTTTGCATTTATTGATTATAGTTTAGCTCAGCTTGTTGTGTGTTTAAACACCTGATGATCTCTCACGGCACACTGGTTGAAAAACACTGGCTTAAACACACTGTTTTATGTTATAATGCCTAAATAAATGCTATATTGATACATATTTTTTGCCATTGCATCTGCTGTCCTTTTGAAATATATTAACATGTTCTTTTTTTTTGTTCTTTTCTTAGCCCCGCATCAATTTTTCGAATGGGGTGCCTTGATGTGTCAACAGATACTTTCTCATTCTAGGGGGGGAAAATTTGCAAGTATTTATATTCCTAAGATAAGCACACAAATAAAATACTTCTGAAAGCACGTATTTCCCTTATGATTTGGTAAAACTTTACCCTTTTCAGTAGTTGGTTACTGAGCAGTCCTTCCTTTTAAATGAGAATAATACTTTGAGGTGGCTTTCGGAGCTCATGCGATACCTGGCTATATTTTACCATGAGTTGTGAAGACATTTGGGGACTAATGCATGCAAATGCTTCCAAAATATGATGTGTGATTAACATTCCGAACGGCTTTCCCACCAAGTCTAATAATGAAAGGCCTCCGATATAGCTGCAACACCCATGCTCCCGGGATGAAATATGACAATTATGAATCCCTTGAAGCCATATGTTTATGCATGCTCATGGATTTATAATTGCACACAAGGTTATGCCTTGACATTTTGCCAGTTTATGATGCTGTTGTTTCCCATGCACTTTATTAGCATCGATGAAGAAAAACAGTTCTGTGGAGAAGATTTATTTTCTGCGTGACCTTATTTTTATAATTGCTACTTTTTTTACATATATGAATTTAATACTCTGTACAAGTGTACATATATGCGGCACACAACATACATCTAGGCAAAAATTCATTGCCTCATTATACAAAACATAACATAAGGCCACTAGAAACAATCCATTATATAAAGGAGGACCCGTCATCGAACGACTGACAGAGACAGAGAAACCTTCCAAGGCAGAGACACCAAACTTGCCAACAAAAATAGGCCTCAGGCAAGGAAGGTTTTTAGCAAAGAAACTTTCCCCCCCAAAACCTAGAAGGCCCCCATAACAATGATTAAAAAAACTACATTTCCCAGCATCCTCTGTGGCAGCCAGCAAAACCCATTGGCCAACATCGGCCCACACAAAATGCAGGGAGGCTGAGTAACCATAGTGCCCAAGTAACCAAGGTTAGGATAGAATGCTCAGTGATTTGAGTTTAGTCAGTTGGTGTTTGAGGGTTAAACTGTCAAGGCCAAGATCTAGAAGGGAGACAAATAGGGCACCAGGGACACAGGCACCACTGACAAACACATACCCCCAGAATAACACAAACTTGCAAAACCCACAAAAAATCCTGCAACACAACCCCCCCCAAAAAACACAACAAACACACTGGCAAAAGCAACACCCCCTCCACATCACAACTAGCACACAGCCAGACTAAGACAACTATGTCACCACAACACACACAAATACACCTCACAAATACCTGACAACTTCCCCAACACAAAACCCAGGACTGCACTCACTTCTCACCACCACACACATCTCCAAAAACACACACGCCCCAGGCACAATACTCCAGCAATTCCTACCCACACAACAGAGAATCAGAGAAAGTGCACCTAGATTTGAATCAGCCAATCCTGGCTGGCTGCGCAAGGCGGGAAGAGGCACAAAGGAGCGGATGGGAGAAAGAGGAAGTTTCCTTTGGTTAAGAATGGCCAGGGGGTAGACGAGCATCCGGTGTGGAGCTACGAGCCCACCCGGTTTATTGTCAATTTGAGTTCCTTAATGGTTTGCTTTGTCCTTGCCGAAACTCCCTTTGTCTGGGGGTTACTGGCTGAGCGGGAAAGATGCTTTCCCAGTTTAAATGGTCCTGAAAAATACCTTTTGGGGCTGGCTGCAAGGTTCCGAAGCTCGCAATGAAACAACCGTGTTTTGAGTTATGATTACATGTCCAGACACATGTTCCATCAGTGGCCAAGCTCCGATGGTGACAGAGACATATGCGGGGAGTCCTGGGCAGAGAGTGTGGGCCTTCCCCCACGAAGGAACCCAGCGTCCCTCCCAAAATTATTATTTGTGCAAGGGAAAAGTGGATGGGAAAAGATATTGCATTGTTAATCTCTGGAACGCTCAGCTGAGGGCATGATCTTAAATGTTGCAGGGACACAAAAGGGGAACACATAAGGATACAATATAGACAAGACAGAACAGAGATCCCCCAGCAATCATTCCATAACATTTCCCAAGTAGCCCCCCTTCCCAGAGAACATGATCGTTAAAACATCAGCAAAATGCTGCTTTCCTTCTGGGAGTTGTAGTTTTTCCAGATGTAACCACTGTCCTTGGGCATTGCAGTTCCTGGGGTGCGGTAGAATGGTAACGTCATTGAGGGTCCATGGGGCAGAAAGGGAAAAAGGGCAGGAAATGTCCAACTGGGGAGGTGTCCTTGGAAACTATAAAGTCCAAAATGCAAGGGAAAGGGTCCATGTCCAAACCTGGGCAAGCCCGCTTGTACGGGGCATACCCTAGAGAAACAACAGTAATGAGTCCATGATCAGTGTCCTTGAACGAACTGCATATCCCAGCCCAGAGACTCGGGTTGCAGGTTTGAAGCCTCTCTCCTCGCACGGGTCCCTCCACAGAGGCTTCCTGGAGGCGATCTACCGAGGCAGGGATCTCCCCCCCCCCCCAGAGTCCATAGATGCACTTTGGGGGGCCCTGACAGTTTCCAGCCAGGGAAAGGGGCCTTGAGTTCGTTCAGGCAAAAGTGGCCAAAAGCGGAGAAAAGTGAGCTCTGGTACTTGAGCCCCAAGCCCCCCTTTTGGCAGAAGGCTTGGGGACCTGCTCCCCCCCTTCAAGATCGTTTTTTAGTCCAAACCACTGATCAGCTGTGGGTTTTGGACTCACTATTGCTGTAGAGTTGATGGGACTTTAATGCGAAAAAGGTGGGGGCCTTGTCCTCAAATGAACTGAGCGCGCCAGGGCCGCAGAGAGCGAGCGGCTGCTCTTCCAGGTTTCCCTCAGGCCGGGGAGGAAAAGAGGGGAGAGGGAAGAGTGGAGACAAGATAGGAGGAAGGGGCACAGTGCTTATGGGACAGAAACGGGGAATTTTGGTGAAACTTTCAAAGTGTGGATACTGAATACATTGGTTCCTATGGGGATCCCACTTCTCCGCGGATCCCCCCTCTCGGAGCGCTCCCCCACCTTTCCAAGATGGCGACGGGCGGCGGGTGTGCAGAAAAATGCCGTCCGCTCGCCGGGCCCCCGTTAGAGGCCGGTTGCAGCACGGACGATTGGTGAGTGGACAGAAACCAAGGTAAGAACAGGGGGAAGGTCTGTGGGGGGTTTGTTTACTGTTTGTTGGGTGTTTTGTTTGTTTGGGGAAAGTTTCTCTTTTTGCGGTTGGGGAAGGGAGGGCGCTCCGACCCTAATGGTGGGTAGTAGTACTGCAGCGGCCTAGCAAAGGCCTGCGGGAGGTCGCCAGGCTGTTGTGGCCTAGGGGCATGGAGGAAAGTTTTGGCTTTTGACTAGATGTGATTTGCTTGTGGGGCTGAGTATGTTCCTGCAATGTGTGGGGCTGTGTGGGCGCTGGGAGAAATGTTCTGGCAATGTTATGTGAAGTATAAAGTTGAGATGCTTAGAGATGTTTTGATGCCTGGGCTCTGGGGAAAGGAAGGGAGGGAAATGCATTTGGTTCTTCTGTCTGCTGATGGGGATCAATGTGTTGTTGCCATGTGTAAGGTTTTGGTGGGTGCTGGGGAAATGTCCTGGTTTATTGCTATGTGCTGTTTGATGTTTGCTGGGTATACGTGGTGCAGATGGGGTAATGGGAGGCAATGGTGGCTGGGCTTGCTGGAGAGGGACGAAGTTGATGTAGTGTGTATGGAGTTTGATGGGGCAAAATGGAAAAAAGGTTTTGGTACTGGTGCAACTTGGGCCATGGGCCAAAAGGAATACTAGGGACTCTTCGCTGCTGGATCCTTTGGTTTTGGGGCTGCCTGATTCGGCCTCATCCTTTTGGGCCTTCTTGTGAATGTTACTTTTATCGGGACTGGGTTTCCTACAGAATAAATATGGTCCAAGAAAAGGGCTGCTTGATAAATATACGCTCAGTATACTTTCCAGTTCTTCTGTTTGAAGAAAATAGAATTCTGTACTTATAAAAGTATGAATACTGGTTCTCCCACTGGCGCGGCGGGTTGAACCGCTAGCTGCTGAACTTGCTGATTGAAAGGTCAGCGGTCCAAATCTGGGAAGCAGGGTGACCTCCTGATGTTAGCCCCAGCTTCTGCCAACCTAGCAGTTCAAAACATGTAATTGTGAGTAGATCAATAGGCACTGCTCTGGCAGGAAGATAACAGTGCTCCATGCAGTCATGCCAGCCACATGACCTTGGAGGCATCTATGGACAACACCGGCTCTTCAGCTTAGAAATGAAGATGAGCACCACCCCCAGAGTCGGACATGACTCCAGAGATGATGTTGCCAGATGTATTGCATTGTATTCATTTCATGTGCAAAAGTGATTCTTTAGTACTGGCAATGGGTACTATCTAGTCCGTGAGCTGCTTTTTGCAGACATTGCAGCCCTTGTTGCCCATTCAGAAGCAGCTCTGCAGCGCCTAACATCCTGCTTTGCAACAGCTGCAGAGCTGTTTGGGCTGGAAGTCAGCCTGAAGAAAACGGAAGTCCTCTACCAGCCCGCACCACAGGAAGAACACCATCACCCCCACATCAGCATAGGCGAATCTGTGCTTAAGTCCGTTTAGCAGTTCACCTACCTGAGAAGCATCAACCCTTCAGACGCCATGATTGATAAAGAGATAGATCACAGATTAGCAAAGGCATAGAGTGCATTTGGAAGGCTTCACAAAAGAGTCTGGAGCAACAAGCACCTGAGGCAAAGCACAAAAATCAGTGTCTATGGATTGGCCTTTTTAGTCATCAATGCGTTTGCAGAAAGCGTGGTATGAGTCCTTCCTAAGAATCTTCGTTTGCGAAGTAATGCCAGAGAGAGAGACTGGCAGGGCCGTAGCCAGGATTTTGATTTGGGGGGGGCTGAGTTTGGTTCAGGGGGCTGAGACTGGGTGGAAGAGGGTCTACCCTAGCAAACCTTTTGTATTGTTATGCCAATAACCCCATGAATGTGGGATATAATGAGCATGGTGATCAGATCATGATATGAATAAACATGACAGTTTAAATAATGTACCAGTAAGGCCTTTTCGCAGACCACCCTGAGAATTTGGGGGGGGGGGGCTGAAGCCCCCTTAGCCCCCCCGGCTACATGCCTGGAGACTGGCAATGGGACATGGATGCCTCCACTCAGCAAGTGCTACCCAAGGTAACTATCTCACTCTGCTCTGCTCTATGGCAAACTCTGGAGGATGCAGGGAAGTTCCGGACAGCAGAAAAGTCTGCACAAATCTGGGTTAAAAAAACCAGGCCCGGGGCAGAGTGTAGTCTGCACACCGGCCCCAAAAGCCTGTGCTTTTCACTGGGGTTGTATACATGTCCTTCCGGTGGCTTATGGGAGAACAGGGAGACAGCCCCCACCCACCTCCCAAATCATTTGGACACCCCCGCGAATATCTGGGAGGGCACACATTTTGCCCCCTGTCTGGATAGCAGAGAACTTTATGTATTTGCATGCATAAATAAATAAACCAAGGACAGAGCATGAGAGGAATAATATTTATCCTTCAATGAGATTTCCTAGCTAAATATTTATCAAGTTAATGCAAACAGATCCTATGCATAAAGCTAAGTGAGGACAACTCAGAGGTGTTTGATGCGTTCCCCTCGCAGAGAAGCCCCCAAAGAAACGCATAAACAGTTTTGACACCTTTTTGTGAGTGTCCAAACTTTTACCTGCTTCACTAGCCAGAAACAAGCACAGGTTGGGAAGGTCAGAACACAAGGATTGATGAGAAGCCGTGGAGGAGGAGAAATACACAAGATCCTGGACCACCTTCGCAGCCTCCACCCAAACATCCCATTCACCATGGAAAAAGAAAACGAAGGGAAACTGCCTTTTCTAGATGTCCTAGTCATCCGCAAACCAGATCGACACAGTCACACAGTTTACACACACAGATAGATACCTACATAAAAACTCCAACCATCACCCAAGTCAGGGCTGTCCAACTTCTACCGGACCAGGGGCCTGATTTCCGGTCACTGATGACCTGGGGGGCCGAAGGGTCTGCCCCCGCCCCTGGCTCCGCCCCCGGCTCCGCCCCCGACCCGGCTCCGCCCCCTCCCCGGCTCCGCCCCCTCCCCGGCTCCTATTTACTAACAATTCCTAGTTGCATTATTAATTATAAAATAAATAAATAAAGCAATGGAACAGAATGATTATGGATGCAAGCATGGAACACAGAATGAGGCCCAAACACACCATTAATTATTATATATTTTATTTCATTACATATTTATGCCCCACATGTCTGCCATCCTCCCCTCTCCTTATTTAAATGCAATATTAAATACATTCAGTCCCATCCTCCCCTCTCCCCTTATTGTAATGTATCCCATCTCCCCTTATTTCATCTTTAAATATATTTAATTTTATATATTTAATACATGAGGAGATGGGGGAAAGAATACTTGAGGAGCCCCTGCTTGGCTTACCTTTTCCAAACGCTGGATGCAGGAGTACCCGGGACGACGAGAGAGGCGACGATCGACTGACTCGAAGAAGGTCCTAATCGCGTCTGTGGGCCTCAGCGATCCAGGAGTACAGTAGCCAAAGAGTATTGTGACAATACGCTATCCACACGGGATTTCGCTGCGTTGACAGCGAAATCCCGTGAGGATAGCGTATTCTCGCGATACTTGCGCCGAACCCGGAAGTAGGTATTTTTTAATTTTATTATATTATTATTATTATTTATTAAATAACTTAGGGGGCCATGGGGAAGGGGCCGGGGGGCCGTATACGGCCCACGGGCCGCCAGTTGGACAGCCCTGGCCCAAGTCAAAAAAAGAAGAAGCACCATTCAAGCCCTGGCAAACCATGCAAAAAGAATCGGCAAAACCCACCTCCTCCAAGACGAACTGAACCACCTAAACTGAGCTTTACCGGCCAGTGGAGACTCCTCCTCAGACATCAGAAGAGCTGCAAGACCGAGAACAAGCCACGAGGGTCAACACCAAGATCCACCCAGAGGAAAAGGGTTCTTGCCATACATGAAGGAAACCACTGACCACATAGGGAAGCTGATGAGGAAACACAACATACAAACTATCTACAGACCCACTAAGAAAATCCAACAAATGCTATGTCCAACAAAGGACAAGAGGGACCCTCTCACTTCTGCAGGAGTCTAGCGTATACCATGCGTCTGTGGACAAATCTACAAAGGGACCACCCAACGCAGCCGCATTGACCAAACACGAATCAAGGAACATGAAGGGCACTGCAGACTCATTAGAGAAGTCAGCCATAGCAGAGCACCTGATGAACCAACCTGGACATCACATATTATTTCAGAACATAGAAATGCTGGACTACTCTAACAACCACCATGTCAGGCTACACAGAGAAGCCATTGAAATCTGCAAGCATGTGGATAATTTCAACAGAAAGGAAGAAACCATGAAAATGAACAAAATCTGGCTACCAGAATTTTAAAAAACTATAAAATCATAATGGCAAAGAAAGAACAACACTCAAAAACAGGGGAACTCCGGACAAGAAACAATCAGGGACAGCGAATCATCAGGATTCCCCCAGGCAGTAAGAAGCCAGACCTTGAAACTGCTAGGACATTAAATGCTAATCAAGGTGGCCAATTCTCACCTACCTCCAACAGACAAGAGTTCTTTCTCCCACCCTGGACTTTCCACAGATATATAAACCCTATTTTCCTAGTTCCCAACAAGACCTCACAACCTCTGAGGATGCCTGCCATAGCTGCAGGCGAAACGTCAGGAGAGGATGCTTCTGGAACATGGCCAGGCAGCCCGAAAAACTTACAACAACCCATGTATTAGAAAAATTCACACCAATCAGAAAATGCAGAGAGAATCTTCCAATTAAAGCCAGCAAGTCCTGTTAAACAAAGGATGCATTGCATTCTTTATTTTTTGAGTTCCCACTGACCGGCATTCTTCCCAAAATCATGTTTCCCCATTGGTTCTGTCCCCGCTCTCCAGCCAGTGATCAATACATGCTTTCTCAGTTCAATTGTGAGTCACTGCTTAACCCTAATTCCCCAAATTCTTTCTGTCAAGCCCTTCCGTTTGAAGTAATAACTTGTATAGGTCCAACAAAAATGCCTGGCGGATACCTGATACGAACTCTTCATAAGGCTTGAATGCGAGTACAGCCAACCCTCCCCGTTTGTAGTTTTGATTTTTGTGGATTTGATTATTCATGGATTTGATTTAAAATGGTATCTCTAAGAAACTCTAGGTTCTTCGGTATGATTCTATGGTCAGCTTTCTCTGAATCTAGAGATTTCAGCGAGAGCGCCTATCTAGGAATCTCTAGGCCAGGGCTGCCCAGGAAGTCGATCGCGATCGACCAGTCGATCCCGGGACCAAAGGAGGTCGATCCCAGCCGGATGGGGCATTTCTCAGAGGGGGGCAGAGCCAAGCCCCGCCCCCTCCCCGGCTTCCGCATTCCCAGCAGTTTCTCCAGGCTTGAGGATGGAAATGCCAAGCCGGTGGTGGCATAGCTAGCACAAGGCTGGTTTGGCATTGCCATCCTCAAGCCTGGAGAAGTTGCTGGGAGCTCCAAAGCCAGAGGGGAGGGGGCGGGGCTTGGCGCAGCCTGGCTCCGCCCCCTCTGGCTTCCGCTCTACCAGCAGCTTCTCCAGGCTTGAGGATGGCAATGCCAAGCCAGTGGTGGCATAGCTAGCACAAGGCTGGTTTGGCATTGCCATCCTCAAGCCTGGAGAAGTTGCTGGGAGCTCCAAACCCAGAGGGAAGGGGGTGGGGCTTGGTGGGGCCTGGCTCCGCCCCTCTGGCTTCCGCTCTACCAGCAGCTTCTCCAGGCTTGAGGATGGCAGTGCCAAGCCAGCCTTGTGCTAGCTATGTCACCACTGGCTTGGCATTGCCATCCTCAAACCTGGAGAAGCTGCTGGAGCTCGAAAACCAGAGGGAGGGGGAGGGGCTTGGCGCAGCCTGGCTCCGCCCCTCTGGCTTCCACTCTCCCAGCAGCTTCTCCAGGCTTGAGGATGGCAATGCCAAGCCAGTGGTGGCATAGCTAGCACAAGGCTGGCTTGGCATGGTGGTATTGCCATCCTCAAGCCTGGAAACCTGCTGGGAGCTCCAAAGCCAGAAGGGAGGGGGAGGGGCTTGGTGCAGCCTGGCTCCCCCTCTGGCTTCCGCTCTACCAGCAGCTTCTCCAGGCTTGAGGATGGCAATGCCAAGCTAGTGGTGGCATAGCTAGCACAAGGCTGGCTTGGCACTGACATCCTCAAGCCTGGAGAAGCTGCTGGGAGTGCCAAAGCCAGAGGGGGTGGAGCCAGGTCACGCCAAGCCCCACCCCTCCCCTCCCCTCCCCTCCCCAGCCTTGAGGAGGTAGGTAGATCTTTCTGACTTGGTTTTATTATAAGTTGCTCGCATGCTGAAAAAGTGTGGGCACCCCTGCTCTAGGCCCTCCAACGTTATTCCACTGGAAGTGTACCACAAAGTCATGCTGGGAGACCTAGAAATTCTGAGACATGCTCTCCTGGAGATAGATAGAGATAGATAGATATGTAGATATTTGGATTTCCAGCAAGTTCTTGGGCTTGATTTTGGGTTGGTATTTTGGGATTTTCATAGACCATGTGACACTGGAAATTGATCATGAGGCCCACCACCATGACTCACCCTTGTCTAATGTTTGCCCCAACAGGAAAGTGCCCTTTCCCTGATGCCCTCCTCGGAGATCATCCCTAGGCATCTAGGTAGCCATTGTGAGAACAAAATCTTGGACTGGGAAGGGCTTTGGTTTGGTCCAACATGGCTCCTTTTCCACCATGAAACCCAAGATCCGACATGAAGATCTGTTGCTGTGAGTTGAATCGAGACTCACACTTTTCTTATGCAATGCCTCTCATTTTGTGTGACATAAACAAATCACAGCACACCAGCTTTAATAGAAGTATTTTATAATCATTGTGGCAAAGACTCAAAATGGCTATTTCCATCGTTCTGTTATTGAAAGAGTTTAGTGAGTCATCCAGTACTTATAAAACAGTTTGACTTCATTGAATTATTCCTTTTGGAATGACTGCCTTTCTCTGTATTTCAAAGCTGTTGTTAATATGTGCTAATCTTGGTTGACATTATTAGTCAAACTGTGATGTTGGTTGCCCTTCCAAACATTATTTTGATAGAGGTAACATCAGTGATGATTATTAGAACAGTAATAACTATCCTGTTACTACTGACTGCCTCTCCATTGCCACCCCCTTGTCGTGGGGGAGAGGCTGGGGGTTGGGACCCCCCGGGGGGGGGGATCACGAGAGGATGTCAGAGAGGTCACCCAATACCATCAGAAAACACATATTTATGACGGTCTTAGGAAACTCTTTCCGTTGGCACCCCCTTGTTGTGGGGGAGAGGCTTGCGTACCCTGAGGAAGTTGTGAGCTATGCTGGCGGTGGCATAATAGCCACCGGCAGGGCTTCCCATGCCAGACTGGTCACAACCGAAGGGTCAGGCAAATAGCGTCAAAGGGCAGGATGGGCTCTCTAGCCTTTTGGCAACCATCCTAAGAGAAGGAAAGCTCTAAATTCAAACCCGGGCAGATGGTGCTTGTCTAACCCTGTAAGGTCAAACCTACGACCTGAGGACTTTGCTGCCACCGTCCCAGCTTGCTAGGCCCCGGCAGATGAACGTTTGGTGTAAAGGGTGAGGCCAGTTCTGTGCACACTGCGCTCCACCAGAAAAATCCATTGCACAGGCTCAAAGGACACATCCAACCTCCGAAAAAGCATCAACGCGCTTGTAGAAAGCGTGGGATGAGTCCTTCCTAAGTATCTTCGTTTATGAAGTAATGCAGAGAGAGGGAGACTACTTATTGTTTCTACTGCACTGCTTTCAATGATAGCCAAATAGTATTATTTGTCCCTTTAATAAATGTGTTTAGTTTCATTCTTTTTTTTCTAGGAAGTGAAAACTTCAAAGCTAAAGTCTGGCTTCAGAGGTGAACATAAAGACCTGGTTTGAATCAGATATGTTTCTGCAGTTTTCACACATGTAGTAGTGTGCAAATTGGGACTTGGGGAAAAAGGCAATTGTGGATTTTCACAGCTGTGTATGTACAAAATAAGTTTTTTTTCCTCTAGAATCTGATTGCTTTCTTTTCTTTACCAGTTTGGGCAGTCCATCATCCTCTCCCCCTACCTGACAGACTTGCACAGTGCCATTCAGACTGAAAGAGTTCAAGAGCCAACCAAGACAGTTCCAACTGGCCTGTCTTGATGGCTCAGCTCAGGAGTTGTCTACACCAGTGTTTCACAACCACTGTTCCACGGCACACTAGTGTTCCGTGAGTGATCACCTGGTGTGCTGCAGGAAAACCTCTCTTCCCCCCTTTCTTCTCCCTTTCTTCCCCCTACTGCCACTTGGGGGAGGAGTAGGAAGGGCCGGGCAGTGACAAAGAAGAAGAAGGGGATGGGGCATCGCCTCCTTCGGCCATTTCCCCTCCGCGCGCCAGCCAGCCAGCACATCCCGGCTGCCAGGGAGGGCCTGGGCACCTAGGGGAGCCTCGGAAGAAAGGCTCCCCGAAGGGCCTAGGCCCTGTCTGGGAGCCGAATTTGGCTGTCTCGTGTCTTCTGCTGGGCTCGGCAGAGTCACGAACTGGGGAAAAGGCTCCCGAGGTGCCCAAGCCCTGTCTGGGAGCCTTTCTCCCGGTTTGTGGCTCCGCCAAGCCTGGTGGGAGACGCGAGCCAGCCAAACCTGGCTCTCAGGCAGGGCTGTTCCTTGCGGGGAGCCTTTCTCCTGGTTCGCGGCTATGCCAAGCCCGGCGGAGCCGCAAACCGGGAGAACGGCTCCCTGAGGTGCCCAGGGCCTCCCTCGGAGTGTTTCTGCCGGTTCGCCAAACCAGGCTCCCAGGCAGGGCCTGGGAGCTGGGATGGGCCAGCTTGCGTCTCCCGTGGGCTCAGCGGAGCCGCGAACTGGGCAAAAGGCTCCCCACAGGGCCCAGGTCTTCCCTGGGAGCCAGGTTTGGCTGGATCACATTTCCTGCCGGGCTCGGTGGAGCTGCGAACTGGGAGAAAGGCTCCCCTCAGGGCCCAGGCCCTGAGCTGGGCCCTGAGCTGGGCTTGAAAGTGGTGTGAGCCGGGCAAGAGGCTCCGTGCCAAACCTAGGTCCAACCCCTTGGCCTGCATCAGGGCTGTCCAACTGGCTGCCCGGGGGCCGTATACGGCCCCCCAGCCCCTTCCCTACAGCCCCTAAGCTTTTTAATAAAATAAATTAATTAATTAATTAAATTAAAATATTTTTAAAAATTACCCACTTCCGGATTTCGGAGCAAGTATTGCGAGACTACGGAAGCCACATGGGATTTCGCTCTCAACGCGAAATCTCGCCTGCGTTGAGAGTGAAATCCCGTGTGGCTTCCGTAGTCTCGCGATACTCCTGTTGCCGAAATCTCGGCTACTTAATCCCTGCGGCCCATGCAGACGTGATTTGTACCTTCCCGGCTGCTGCCTCGCTCGGTCGTCGCCTCTGCTCGTGGTCTGGCTGCTCCTGAATCCCGCGTGTTTGGGAAGGTAGGCTAACCTTTATGTTATTATTATGTAATTGTGTATTTGAATACCCCCCTGCATTTAATGTTAGTAAAATATTATATTTAATTGTATGGATGGCCCTTTTGAATGCCCCCTGCATTTAATGTTAGTAAAATATTATATTTATTTTATAATTAATAATGCAACTAGGAATTGTAAATAAATTGGAGCTGGGGGAGGGGCGGGGCAGGGCGGGGGCGGAGCTGGGGGCAGACCCTAAGGCCCCCCAGGTAATCAGTGACCAGGATTCAAGGGAATCAGTAGTTACTGAAATGGACATCCAAGTGCCACCTCTGTGTTGATGGAGGCCCCCAGGTACTGGTTGTGGGGGTCAGTGAGGGTTTTGCCCTCCTTTCTGCTAGAGATTGTGTACAGGCCCACTGTGTGGCCAGAATGGTGGACTAGATGGGCTGAGGCCCGATTCAGCATGGCTCTTCTTATGTTCTTATGTTCTTATGATTCAGGCCCCTGGGCCTGTAGAAGTTGAACAGCCCAGGCCTACATCACCTGGCTCCATGCCACCTCCCAGGATCCTCACCCAATCCAGGACAGGGCTGCCTGCCAGGTAGGTGCCAAATTTTCTCAAAAGCTTTCCAGTATTTTCTCTTGGTTCTGGGAGTTCTGTGTGGGAAGTTTGTGTCTTTCTGCCATTCCTGCCAGGATATCTATGTTGTGTTCATCGAAACAGGCCCAGGTTTCACACTGAGTGTATAAATACATTTAAAAACATATTAACTATATGTATTACTGTGTTAGAGTGTCATTTTGTGTCATTTTGGTTGGTGGTGTGCCCCAGGATTTTGTACATGTAAAAAGTGTGCCGCGGCTCAAATAAGGTTGGGAAACACTGGTCTACACTGATGTAAAAAAACTGTACTCAGTTTGCAGCAATTGAAGTCAGCAAAGAACAATGGAAGAAAATGGGGTGAGAAGTGAGAAAGCAGGGCTTTAGAGAAATGAGTGAAAAGGTGGAATGACAAAGAATTAACCAGGACCGCCCCTGTCAGATCGGTTGTACAGTTGGAGGATGTGATTTGATAGACATAAATGAATGATATCGATATGATTGTGTTTTTTAATTCATCATACAACTGTGCTCACAAAGCTTTGAACCCATACTGCAAAAAAAGAAGAAAGGAACTGTAGGCTTGTTCATATCCATATCATATCCATTCTTTAGATTCCATAGAACTCCATAGGATGTAATTTTGGCAATTAAAGTGGGTCCATAGTGTTTTAATTGCGTACTGTGGATGTCCCCTGGTGTAAGAGAATTCCCAATCTCGTTCACCTTTTTTCGTTCATTCAAGTATTCAATATTTTTGAGCTAATCTACATATTTATTTATTTATTAATTGTTTCGATTTACTAAACCGCCCTTCCAGAGGCTCAGGGCGGTTCCCAACATATAAAACACATAAAAATTTAAAACATCATAAAACACCATAAAAACAATCCTAACCAATTACATTCACATGAAATCGCACGAATCGGACAAAGCTGATTCGTGGCAAAGGACAGTGGTAGCACGGCTGGGCGGGAGATTATCAATTCAAGCACCGGTCAGTCACCGAATGCTTGCCTGAACAGCCAGGTCTTGCAAGACCTACGAAAGGCCATCAGGTCCCGCAGGGCCCGCATCTTGGCCGCCAGCGAGTTCCACAGGACCGGAGCAGCCACCGAGAACGCTCTCTGCCATGTGCTGGAAAGCCTATAAGAACATAAGAACATAAGAAGAGCCATGCTGAGTCAGACCTCAGCCCATCTAGTCCAGCATTCTGTTTCAACACAGTGGCCCACCAGTTGTACACGGGGATCTCAAGCAGAAGGGAGGGCAAAACCCTCACCTGCTCCCGACCCCCCACAACCAGTACCCGGGGAAATCCTGCCTACCTCGACCAACTCTGAGGTGGCACTTGAATGTCCTTTTCAGTAACTACCGATACACTTGGTATCCATGAATCTGTCTAATCCTGCCTTGAAGCTGTCCAGGCTGACCGCTGTCACAACCTCCTCTGGAAGGGAGTTCCATAACCCAATGACCCTCTGGGTGAAGAAATATTTCCCTTTATTAGTCCTAACTTTCCTGCCTTGGAGCTTCAGGGAGTGCCCCCTAGTCCTAGTGTTGGGCGACAGAGAAAATAGTTTTTCTCTATTCACCTTTTCTATCCCATGCATGATTTTATACACTTCGATCAAGTCACCTCTTAGACGGCGTCTTTCAAGGCTGAAAAGACCAAGGCGTTGCAACCTGGTTTCATAAGGGAGCCGCTCCATCCCTTGGATCATTCTTGTTGCCCTTTTCTGTACCTTTTCCAGTTCCGTTATATCCTTCTTAAGGTGCGGAGACCAGAATTGTACACAGTACTCCAAATGTGGCCTTACCATCGATTTGTAGAGAGGTAATACAACATTTGCTGACCTATTTTCGATTCCCTTCCTGATCATGCCTAGCATAGAATTTGCTTTTTTCACTATAGAGCTTCAAACCTGGGACCTCAAGCATGTTATGACCCTCTGAGCACAGTGATCTTCTGGGCACATATGGGGTAAGCCGCTCCCTCAAGTACACATAAGGATGGGAGTGTGTGTGTGTCTTTCAAAAATGCATGACTGCAGCAAGGAAGAGTTGAGTCTCAAAGGCAAGGAGATTGTCAGTTTCAGGAGAGGAAGCCGACCCCATGGAAAGCGAATCTTCCACCCAAGAGAGTAATTATGAAAACGCTCAATAGCAGAGCGACCAAAAATAGAACTCCGCGGGGACTTTTCAGCACCATCATCAAACAAAAACTGTCCTTAGCTGCACACAATGAGACCGTTTGATAACGAAAGAGGAACGAAATCATTTCATTATAAGAACAATGAAAATCAAGGGCTCACAATAGATGGGTTGGTTCAGGAAGCCGTTATCTCTCCGACCAGGAGAAAGCCCTGGAATCTCCCACAACGAACAACAATGGCTAGGACTGAATCATTTCAAAGGGAGACGTTTTCGCTTTTCCTTTTCTGAATCCTTTAGTAATAGAAAAATGACATTCGAAAGAATTCGGGCTGAATTTGCGAAGGGTTTTCAGAGGGGGCACGGCCTCTTAGTTTTTTGGAATGTGGCATCCATTTATTTAAATGTCTAGGTTATTTGTTTGTTTATTATTTCGATTTATATACCACCCTTTCCAAAAAGGCTCAGGGTGGTTCACAACAATGAATACACAACACAACGTAGTTAAAAACAGAATAAGCCGTTGGGGGAGATCATCCGGAGTTTCGGAGTGCGGTGTCATCTGTACGCAGATGATGCCCAACTCTGTCACTCCTTCCCACCTGCTTCTAAGGAGGCTGTCCAGATCTTGAACCGGTGCTTGGCCGCTGTGTCGGACTGGATGAGGGAGAACAAATTGAAATTGAATCCAGACAAGACAGAGGCACTCCTGGTCAGTCGAAAGGCCGAATAGGGCATAGGGTTACAGCCTGTGTTGGACGGGGTTACACTCCCCCTGAAGGCGCAGGTTCGCAGTTTGGGTGTGATCCTGGACTCATCGCTGAGCCTGGAACCCCAAGTTTCGGCAGTGACCAGGGGAGCATTTGCAGAGTTAAAACTTGTGCGCCAGCTGCGCCCGTACCTTGAGAAGTCTGATTTGGCCATGGTGGCCCATGCTCTGGTTACATCCCGTATAGATTACTGCAATGCTCTCTATGTGGGGTTGCCTTTGAAGACTGTTCAGAAACTGCAACTGGTCCAATGGACAGCAGCCAGGTTGATAACAGGAGCGGCATTCAGAGGGCGTACAACTCCTCTGTTATGCCAGCTCCACTGGCTGCCAGTTTGCTACCGGGCACAATTCAAAGTGCTGGCTTTAGCCTTTAAAGCTCTAAACGGTTCGGGTCCTACTTACCTGTCGGAACTCATCTCTCCCTATGAACCATCGAGATGTTTAAGATCATCTGGAGAGGCCCTGCTCTCGGTCCCGCCTTCTTCGCAGGCGCGACTGGTGGGGACGAGAGACAGGGCCTTTTCAGTGGTGGCTCCTCGGCTTTGGAATGCCCTCCCTAAAGACATCAGATCGGCCCCCTCCCTCCTGACATTTCGCAAGAAAGTCAAGACCTGGCTATTTGAGCAGGCATTTGTTGATGAAATATAAGGCTTAATGAGATATATGGAATGATGACGATGCGATGGAAACTGATTTCAACATTTTATTTATTTATTTATTTATTTATTAACTTCGATTTAGTATACCGCTCACTCCGGAGCTCAGAGCGGTTTACAGAAGAAGCATAAACACCGTGAGTAATAAAACAGATTAAACATCAAAGCAGTTAAAACATATTAAAAACACTAGCCCTCAGCAAAGGCTGGGGGGACAAGATAAGAATCTGGGGGGGGCATAGGCGGCATGGCACACAGTGTGGTTGAGTTAAGGGCCGAACGCCTTCCTAAAGAGCCAAGTCTTCAAGGCCTTGCGGAAGGGCAGAAGAGCGCGGATGGCGCGGATCTCCTCCGGGAGGCCGTTCCAGAGACTTGGGGCAGCTACGGAGAATGCCCTCCGCCGTGTAGTGGCCAGTCTGCAGGTTCCAAGGGAAGGCACCTCAAGGAGGTTAAGCTCCTCAGAGCGCAGTGATCTCGCGGGCACATAAGGGGTAAGTCGCTCCCTCAGGTACACTGGCCCCAAACCATAGATGGCCTTAAAGGTGAGAACTAACACCTTGAAGAGGACCCGGAATTCAATCGGAAGCCAGTGCAGCTCGCGCAGGAGTGGGGTCGCGCGGTCAGATCTTGCAGCACCCAGGAGGAGGCGTGCTGCGGCGTGCTGCACTAGCTTAAGCTTCCGGATCATCGACAAGGAAGGCCAATGTAGAGCGCATTACAGTAATCGAGCCTCGAGATGACCGTGGCTTGGATCACCGTAGCAAGGTCGCGTTGGGAGAGGTAGGGAGCCAGGCGCGGAGCCAACCGTAGGTGGTAGAATGCTGTCCTGCAGGTGCAGCCAATCTGCTCCTCCCTGGACAGGTGGGCGTCCAGCCGGACCCCAGACTTTTTACCGATGGCTGAGGGCAGAGGGCCACACCATCGAACGTTGGCAGCTGGGTCGCTACCCCCCCGCGGCCCAGCCACAAGATCTCCGTCTTCGCGGGTTCACCTTCAACTTACTGGCTCGCAGCCATCCAGTAACGGCTTCAAGGCAAAGATGGAAATTATTGGGTACAGAGACTGCCCCGGGGTCCAACCTCAGAATGAGCTGGGCATCATCAGCGTACTGATGACACTCCAGCCCAAAACTCCGTACCAGTTGGGCGAGTGGTCGCATATAGATGTTAAATAACAGCGGGGAGAGGATAGCCCCCTGAGGCACCCCGCAACTCAGCGGGGAGCCTCCGGAGACAGCCCCTCCCCACTTCACATGATGCTGAGACTGCAATTGTATGTTTTTAATTGTTAATTTGTTATTATATGGTTTGGGGGGGGGTTGCCTTGTTGCTGTGTTGTATTGAGGGCAGAGACTGCCTGTGTAAACCGTCCCGAGTCGCCTTCGGGCTGAGAGGGGCCGTATAGAAACGTGACAAATAAAATAAAAATCATAAAAACAGATTAGGACCAGAATGGAAAACACAACCTTAGAGATTAAACACCTGGCGGAACAGGGTGGTCTTGCAGGCCCTCCTGAAGGCCTGTCACTCCATTATTGGTCGTGCCTCTGCCGGGAGGGCGTTCCACAAGGTAGGCGCTACTATGGAAAAGGTGCGCTGCCGAGTCGATGACAATCGACAAATCTTGAGTGATGGAACCTCCAATAGGTTTTGGTCCCTGGACCATAGTGGTCTCTGGGGAACGTGCAGGGAGAGGCGGTCCTTCAGGTACACTGGCCCCAGGCCATGCAAGGCCTTAAAAGTTAACACCAGCACTTTGAAGGCAATCCGGTACTCGATGGGAAGCCAGTGCAAATGCTGGAGGACTGCTGTGATGTGGCACGTTAGTGTCACTCCAGCCAGAAGTCGAGCCGCAGCATTTTGCACCGTCTTCAGTTTCTGGATTACCGACAAAGGAAGGCCAATGTAAAGCGTGTTACAGTAGTCCAGTCTCGAGATGACCGTGGCCTGGATTACTGCAGTGAGGGCGCCAGCCGCCTCACCTGGCGCAGATGGAAAAACGCTGCTCTGCTCACGGTGGAGACCTGAGCCTCCATCGTCAGCAGAGGTTCCAGTTGGACCCCTGAATCAGGGGTTCTCAAACTTTTTCAGCCCTTTTTGAAGCAAAAGTTTCTTGTGGAGCCCTCCAAAATGTTTGTATTGTATTGTATATAATGTATATATAAGAGACATGGACAAACTTTTTGATACATTTATTGATTTATTTACTTACTTACTTTATTTATACCCCACCACCATCTCCCCAAGGGGACTTGGGGCAGCTTACTTGAGGCCAAGCCCAACAACACACAATAACAACAAAACAGAAAATATAAACAATACAATCAATAAAACTCAAACATAAGTAACAGACAATTTAAAACCATTTCGGGCGGGCCAAATGTGAATATTAAAATTTTAAAATAAATCAACACTGGGTGCAGACAGAGGTAGAATGTATATAACAGGAAGGTTCAAAGGACAATGTGGTGCAGACAACCCAACAGGTAATCAAAGTGCTTCTGAGGACATTTGCAGGGATTGAACACAGCAGGGCGTTATTTACTTCATTTAGGTAAGGCACATTGGAACAACCATGTCTTCAGGCTCCTCCTAAAAACTGCCAATGTGGGGGCTTGTCTAATATCCTTGGGGAGAGCATTCCAGAGTCAGGGAGCCACCACAGAGAAGGCCCTCTCCCTCGTCCCCACTAGACACTCCTGCAAAGGCGGTGGGAGCAAGAGCAGGGCCTCTCCAGATGATAGGAGAGATTGCCTGTATTCACGTAGGTAGACAGGTACCAAACCATTCAGGGCTTTGTAGGTAAGAACCTGCATCTTGAATTGGGACCGGAAGATGAATGGCAGCCAATGGAGCTCCTTAAACAGGGGGGTTGACCGTTCCCTGTAAGTCACTCCAGTTAGCAATCTGGAAACATTGTGTTTTACAATTTGATAGATGGGCCAGGCCAGTGGCAGATGGATGGAGAGTGGTGGTGTGAATTAATTGGGGGGGGGGGGGGATGAAGAAATTCCCGTGCATGCTGTACATATCTTGTTTATTTTCAAAAATAGAAATAGATTTTATATATATATATATATATATATATATATAGAGAGAGAGAGAGAGAGAGAGAGAGAGAGAGAGAGGGTGTTGCAACCTAGACCTGGAGGATCCCTCAGTAAACCACCACAAAGCAGCCGTGATTAAATGCTTTATTTAGAATAAGTAGAAAGAAGGGAAGAGTTGAGATATAGTCCACTGATGCACCCAGTATCCAGGTATTGCAAGGCAATAGTCTTTAAAGAGTTCAAAGATCCAATAAATGAAGAAATAGTCTTGATGCCCCAATGGGCTATATCCAGGATAAGTCCTTGGCAACAATGGCTTGGCTGAATACTTGAGTACAGTGACTTGGAGGCTCAGCAGCCTAGTCCTGGACGTAGATTACGTGGAGCTTGGCAAGGAGAGCTGAACGTTGGCGCGAGATCCAGAGTGCCAAGGGGACCCAACTTAAATAGGTCCCCCATGGCTCTGATCTCGGAGATGCTGACTGCGTCATAACTCTTTCCCAGGAACAGCTTGGGATCCCGACTTTCTCAGGCCTCCCGAAGAAGGCAAGTATGTCAGCTCATTAGTGACTGCACCTGGGGAAAAGGGAGGAAGCGAGGCTTCACTTTCCCAGCATTCCTTATCAGGCTGAGAAGAATGCAGGCCGCGGTTGGCCTTGGCCGCTGGTTGACGTGGAGGCCTTTGCAAAGGCTCTTTCACAGGCTTGGCTAGAAACTTGGATTTAACATGGCTTCTGTCTGGCTTAGCTATGGAGTCAGGTAATAAAAGATCAATGTGGGAGATCACTTTCACAATATTATTTCAATTTATTTCATCTTCATTTTTTTCCAATAATGCGTGGATGGTGGATTGCAGATCCATATGGCATCAAAACATTGGTGTTTTCCTTTGCAAAATTATAATCCATAAGATAACATGTCATCAAATATAATTCGGATTACACTCAATGTCGGGTCGACGGTACCAAGCCATCCGTTTCGCCGTTTCTGGCTTCTTCGGGACCTGCTACATACTATCTACTGTCCAATCCACTGGTCCAATATCTATTAGATTAAACATAAATAGTTTTCAATATATAATCCCATATTCCTGTTCTATATACATTTTTGTAACCTATACATATAGGTGTGATCCCACATAAGAAAACACATTCCCCAAAACAGTAGGCAAGAGGCAATATACATCAATACATTTCCAAAGGTATTACATACATATAGCACAATCAATACATACCCAAAATATTCAGTCATAGCATATATGTATGTGGACGCAGCCACTTTCCCTTCGGTTGGACAATGCTACTGAGAAAATCCGCGGCTTAAGGGGACTCCCTCCGCACCTGGTTTATCCTATGGATAAACGGTCGTTTAACCCCCTGGGGGCTTCGCATTTTAGGGAGGTTATCCAGAAGCATTCCCTTCTCCTTAGGGCTAATTTAATATCCTGATGCATCTTAACTTTAACCTGTTCAAGAACCACAACTTTAAAGTCGTCATATAAATGATTTTCTTTAAAGTGTGTATACAGTACAGAAGATTCGTTTTTAGTTCTAAATCTCGAACGATGTTCCTGGATCCTTACCTTCAGGTCACGCCCAGTTTCCCCTACGTAATATTTTGAGCATTTGCATAAAATACAATATATTACATTTTTAGATCCGCATGTGGCCTGGCAGTGAAGTTTATATGTTTTTTCCCCTCAAGGTCTTGTATCGTGTTAATAGTAGATATATGTTTACAAATAGAGCAATGGTAACATGCCATTGTATTTCTACTGGAATGTGGGGGTTTGGTGCGAATGGTATGATCAGCATGGACTAGTAGTTTTTAATATTAGTAGTCCTTTTATTTGCAATCATGGGGGTTTGTTCTAGCCCAGGTATCGAATTCACTAGAGGCCAATATTTGCGTACGATCCCTTGAATCCTTTTAGAATGGGGGGTATGGGTTAGTGGCCAAATAATGCGATCTATAGGAGGTTTTTCCTTTTGGTAAAAAAAAAAAGTTCTGTCCTAGAAGTATTTCTCGTTTTGTCTAGAGCTTTATTTAGGACCTGTTTGGGGTATCCCCTTTGTCTTAGTTGTTTGTTTAGTAGAGAGGCCGAATCATCAAAATCAGATGCAAGGGAAGAGTTTCGTTTGAGACGGGTTAGCTGGGAAAAAGGTAGGTTATCTTTAAGAGAGTGGGGGTGATAGGAGTCATAATGAAGGTATGAATTTCTGCTTGTGGGTTTGACAAAGTTTTTTACCCTTAGGGTATTTTGATGTTTGTATACCGTAACATCTAAAAATGTAATACTTTGATCATTTTTTTCAAAAGTAAAGTTAATGGAGGGGTTCCATGAGTTGAAATGTTGTATAATCAGTTCTAAATTCCCTCCCTCTGATAGAATAAAAAATACATCATCTATAAAACGGTAGTATTGCCTAATGGGCTGCACAACATCGATATCAGGGTACAAAAATTGCATTTCTAGATCGTTCATGTAAATATTTGCTACGGAGGGGGCGAATGAGAGTCCCATGGAAATGCCGCCCCGTTGCTCCTAGAATACCCCATCAAACATAAAATAATTGTAATCAAAAACTATATTGATTATTTCCATCAAAAAGGATGTGGTCTCTAGGGGGTGGACGCAACTCCAATAAACCCTGTATTACAGTCCTGGCCAATCTCAAATCAATATTTGTATATAGGGATACAATATCCGCAGTTATTAGTACATCTGTGTCTTTTATGGAAGTCCCATCAATTTTAGAGATAAAATCCCCTGTGTCTTTAATGAAGGCGGGAGCTTGTATCACAAACGGTTGCAGAAAGGTGTCGACAAATATCGCCAGGGGTTGTAACAAGGAGTCGGTAGCCGCCACGATTGGTCTTCCAGGGACCGGGGTTATTTTTTTGTGTGTTTTTGGCAATAAATAAAATTTCGCTATAGAAGTGTGAAAATTAATTAATGTACTTGCCAATTTTGATGAGATGTAACCCTTGTCTACTCCGGTTTGTATTGTATCCTTGATGACGCTCAAATATCTGGTTGTAGGGTCCATAGGAAGGGGTTGATAGAAGGTGGTATTGGATAATTGTCTCATAGCCTCCTCCATGTAATCACTCCTATTCATAATAACCAATGCTCTATCTTTGTCAGCTGGTTTAATAATCACATTCGGATGATTCCCCAATTCTTTAAGCCTGTTGATGTCTTTATTCGTTAAGTTGGATTTCCTTCTATCATGTCGGTGATTAATAGAGTCTACCTCCTTTAACACTGTTGCCTCAAAGATTTTTAATTTGTCGGAAATAATGGGTGGTACAAATGTATTTTTTCCTTTTAATCTGGGTGGGATGTCATCAGGTCTCGATACGGGTTGATTTTGGAAATATTCCTTTAACCGCATTTGCCGAAACAATGTTGCCATATCCTGTCAAATGTTCAAATTCGAGCAATGCGGTGTGGGGACAAATGAAATTCCTTTATTTAATATCCTGATGTCATCTTCAGATAAAGAGAGATCCGACAAGTTTATGATTAAGTCTCCGGTTTTTTGTTTTTGGCCTTGCGAAAATAAGCCGTTCTCTTAGGGGGTCCCTTGTTTCTGGATTTGCTAGTGTTAGATTGAGCTCCTGCACCTGGTCCGGTGGAATCCTCCGACAGTGCACCTGCCTCATCAGAGCTGCCTCCCGATGGGCCCGATTCTCCAGGAAATTGCACTCTACGGTAATTGGATCTTCTAAAAGGTCGGTATTGCCACCGATAGATTTTATTGTTTGCAAAATCATTTTCATCCCGCTTGATCTTCTTTAATTTTTCTTCTTTCAGCTCTTGGTAGAGTTTGTCGCACTCCGTTTGTATCTTGTCCAGGTCCACAGTTCCTACCGGTGGATCAATTGTAGTTTTGATATTATCTATTTCTTGATTCAAAAGGGTCATTTCCGCCGTGCCTTTTTGAATTACTAGTAACATCAAATCTTTTGAGCAGCGGTGGACTATGTTTTTCCAACTTTGAATGAAATTGGGATCTGACTCGTAGATTCCTGGCGGAACATGGACACGTAGGCCTCTGGGTGTAATCTTCCTTCTTACATAGTCAGAGAGTGTAGCTATGTTTAGTTGTACTCTGATTTTGCGGAGTTCCTTGTTCGTAAAGGTGTTTATTTCATTTATCCTCGAGTGTATTCCTGGGGGTGCGTCTTCAGTATTATAAAAAAATAGGGAGTACTGTTTAGTCAGTTCTTCTTCCTGCTCCAAATTAAATGTATCAAAAAAGGTAGCTTCTGCCATACTCTTGGGTTCTCCGAGCGGAGTATTCCTGAACTAGCAAATAATGGTGGGGTGTGTTTCTCTTCCAAGTAATAAAAGATCAATGTGGGAGATCACTTTCACAATATTATTTCAATTTATTTCATCTTCATTCTTTTCCAATTATGCGTGGATGGTGGATTGCAGATCCATATGGCATCAAAACATTGGTGTTTTCCTTTGCAAAATTATAATCCATAAGGTAACATGTCATCAAATATAATTCGGATTACACTCAATGTCGGGTCGACGGTATCAAGCCATCCGTTTCGCCGTTTCCGGCTTCTTTGGGACCTGCCACATACTATCTACTGTCCAATCCACTGGTCCAATATCTATTAGATTAAACATAAATAGTTTTCAATATATAATCCCATATTCCTGTTCTATATACATTTTTGTAACCTATACATATAGGTGTGATCCCACATAAGAAAACACATTCCCCAAAACTTTCTCCAGTCATCATCAGGTCAAAGGTGTGAGCAAAACATGTCATTTTCCAATGGAATTTAAAGTGTCTCTCTCCCCCCCCTCCCCCTTTCATAAGGTGCCATTATGAATTTGATTTATAGAAAGTACTATCAGGTTTGTCCATAAAAACACTTGCATGCACGAATGAATACACACACACACACACACACACGCAGCATTGTTTTAAATTACAGCAGTACGAAAGCAAAGAAGTGTGTGAAAAATATGCGAATCATCTCTGGATGATTTTGTACTTGAGGAAAGACAAGTGCGTAGATTGTGTCCACTTACAAAGGGTGGTGCTCTGTTCTTTGAAAATACTGGGAGCTATGCGGTGTTTCTTCCAGTCTATATGTGTGCTTGAACAAAAAATGTGCTTAATATTGCTGTTGCAGGGATGGAGATCATTTCTCTCTCTCTAGATCCATCATTCTCAAAGTGTATGCTACCGCCCCCTGGGGGGTGCTGGAGCGATCCAGGGGGGCGGTGGTGGCCACAGGTGCATTTGGGGGCAATGAATCACTGTAAGGGGGCAGTGAAAGCATGGCTGAAATCACTGGGTTGCTGTAGTGCAGCGGTTCTCAATCTGGGGGTCGCGATCCCAAGAGCGGTCGATTGTGCCATTTAGAAGGGGTCACGAGGCCCTCTTCTTTGGCCCTGCCCCCTTCGCTTCCTCAAAATGGCAGCTGTTCCCTGCTAGGCTAGGCCATGTGGCGCACCCTCGATCATCTGGCTCCTGCCGCCTGCTAGACCGCAGGAAGCGGGAACTGGGCGAGAGGCTCCCCGTGAGGCTAGGCTGCGCGGCGCAGCCACCATCACCTGGCTCCCACTGCCTGCTGTGCTACAGGAGCTGGGAGCCGGGCAGGAGTCTCCACACGAGGCCAGGCCACATGGCGCAGCCTCGATTGCCTGCTAGGACCTAGTATTTTGTGTTGGCCATGGGAGTTATCTATGCCAAGTTTGAGTCAATTCCATGGTTGCATGAGTTCAGAATGCTTTCTGATGGCAGGGAACTATATATTACACAAACAGAGCAAGGGTAAGTACATGAGAAAGCACACTGGAGGTCAATACATTTCAAATATATATATACTGTAATCAAACAATATATAATCAAGACTGACATGCATAGTATAAATATGAATATGAACACAAGGATCAGACCGAATACGCATACTCTACCCTGCTCAGGGGAATGCAGTGTCCCATAAGTCCAAAGTCCAGGACCCAAGAGCAGAGTAAAGTCCGTGAGTAGAAATCAAGAGTTCAAAGCCGCACAATGGAAGCCGAGAACGGTACTGAAATCCAAAACCAGATATCTTCAATGAAGCACCATCAGTCACGGTAAATCCACATGGGAGATCGGACAAACAAGAGCATTAAATCTGCACTCGTAAATAAACTGGGATAACAGGAAGCCTGTACACTTGATTGGGCCTGGGACATTTGAGCTGTAATCTTGACTCTGTACATTCTAGTTGCCCAGCATTCATTTTAGTAGTTAGCACTCTAAAGTTTATTTATTTATGTATTTATCGAAATAATAAATAAATAAATACATACATAATTTTTTTAAAGAGTGCTAACTACTACAAATACCAGAACCTGAAATAAAATTCTCTTTTTGAATTATAATTCCCAGAATTCCCAAACTAGCTTGATCACCAAGTTGGAGGACCATAGAAGATGTAATGTACAACAAGCAGCACATTCAAGTTCAGCAGGAAGCTCCATGGAAAACCCACACTCTACTTTTAAAAGGGGGGAATGATGAAAACAAGACGGCATTTTCAAGGGAAAAGGAACTAAAACTACAAAGACGGTACACAATTGTATTATGAAAAAATATGGACAAGGGACTCTTTGGTGCAACATATGCCAAAATGTTTATGTGATTACTCGTGCTTCGATTGAACAGGTGCTGGCAAACCGCAGGAGGGAAAAAAGGCTGCCTATCTAATCTGAGAACGGAATTTTCCACAGCAATCAAGTTCAAACCCAAGGCTGGCGTGGCTAACCAACCAAAGCCATTCATTTTTACTGTTGTTTACTTGTCTCTGCAATGATTTGCAATATGCAGTTGGGAAAGAAGTGCATTGCCTTATTGTTTTGAAGGATATAAAAGAGCTAGGGTTTTTTCCCCTCTTTGAATGTTTGCGATACGGGTCACGGCAATGCCTCTAACGGACGTGCCTATGCCTGGAAGGTCAGGGCAGGGTGTGTTTTGCCCAAGCACCATACCTGTTAGTGTATTTGCAGTTATTGAGTTTGCTGCCTCGATAACATCAATGGGAAAGTTTAATTGTGTCGTTATTAGGGAAAGAGTGAAAGAAAGGGAGGGAAGGGAGGAGTGATGGGGAGAGAGAAATTATGAATACGAGTTTGCCAAGTGCCATAAATGTATTTTGCTGAACAGAAATAAATAAAACTGCGGCATAAAAGAATATATTATCCTTTGATAGATGTTGCTAGAGTCTAGACAAGCCTTGAAATATCTATTGCCACAGCCCATGTGCTGGGATACATTCCCGCAGGCTCTGGCATGGGCTGCCTATTGAATATTCAGCACCAGCTGCATTTGGAGTTCTCAGGCCTCCGTATTCGTTTTGGATTGGCAGTCAATATTGGGACTGGCAGGAAGGCCCTTTGCTACCGTTCAGTTTAGCACTGCCTCAAGGAAAAGAAACAAAGTTCGAAACAACCATGGAGGATAGGAGGAAAAATAGCTATTGAGGTGACCATTTGTGAGCGGGACGAAGATACATATATCATTTTGGATACACACACACACACACAATGTACTGCAATTATTTTGAATGTAGAAACTGTCTATTCTCCTCTATGGGTCTGAAACATGGGTCACCTATCGCCAACACCTACGACTCCTCGAACGCTTTCATCAGCGCTGTCTTCGCAAAATCCTAAATGTACACTGGACCGACTATGTGATGAATGTTGCTGTCCTTGAGCAAGCAGGGATCCCCAGCATTGGGGCCATGCTATTGAGAACACAGCTGCGCTTGGCAAGGCACATCTCTAGGATGGAGGACCACCGCCTCCCAAAGATACTACTCTACGGTGAACCCGCCACGGGTCAGCGCAAGAGAGGCGCCCCCAAAAAGAGATATAAGGACTCCCTGAAACAACATCTCAGGCTCGGCCAGATTGATCACCAACAATGGTCCACCCTGGCCTCACATCGGGAGGCATGGGGACGCACTATCCACAATGCTGCGGCCTCTTTCGAGAAGACACGCCGAATGGGTCTTGAAGAGAAATGACAATGCAGAAAGAACCGCAACTTGGAAACAACATCATCCAAGGAGACTTTCTGCTGTGCTTTCTTGCCTATCTCAGATTGGCCTTTTTAGTCATCAACGCGCTTGTAAAAAGCGTGGGATGAGTCCTTCCTGAATCTTCGTTCGTGAAGTAATGCCGAGAGAATAATGGTAAGAGGGATGAGTCATCTACACAGACTGTCATAATTTTCTCTTTCCAGCTGAACAAGGCACAGGATGATTCGTCTGCCAATAATCATAAACTTGTTGTCTTCTGGGTTCACTTTACTTTGTCGTCATGGAAAGATGTCTTCTGGAAAGCCAGTGCTGACATATTGAAATGTTTAGGGCATTAACATTTCAAAATGTCATGTCTCACTTAAGATATGGCTGGCTTATGGTAGGAGGGACAGGTGTGGTTGTTGTTTCACTTGTAAATATCTATCACACAAAGAGGAGGCTCTATTTCACTCTCATTAAAAGTATGAAAGACAGGGAGATTACAGCAACATTGGTTCAGATGGCACAATGAAGGTGGCTGGAGAGATACTCTGTAGGAAAGTGTTTGGGCCTATTCTGACACCATTGTTGCATCACTGCTTCAAACAGCCGGTTACATATAGGCCAACACTGCCGGCTTTAAAAAGCATAACACCAATTATTTCCCTTGTACCCTTCAAACAATGACTGAGGTACCACAAATAGCATATACCTTATTTCTAAGTGAAAATATGCATAAGTTTTCACCCTGGCCACGGGACAGAGGCTGCCCTGGTTGCCATTACAGATGAACTCCGGGGCCAGTTCAACAGAGGGGGGTCGGCGTTGCTGGTACTCCTTGATCTTACCGCCGCGTTCAACACTGTCGACTAGAACATATTGCTCCATCAACTTGCCATAGCTGGAGTTCATGGGCAAGCCCTTAGTTGGTTTGACTCATTCCTCCGAGGTCGGGGTCAGCGTGTGGAGTTTATGTGTTGTGAATGAGCCTCTAGTTGCTACAGGTAGTAACATGGAGGGAGGTGTTGAGGCAGTAACATCCAGCTATAGCTCAGTTTGGGGCGCGGCTCTGAATGACCAGGCTCCTACAGCTGGAGTAAAGAGGGTGGCTAGTGCCTCGAGCATTAATGAAGACAATGAACAAAGGAGGAAAATCCAGCATTTACTTAGGGAGCCTCCTGAGTCTGGCTCTTTTGAGGGTTTCACAGGGAATGCAGAATTGCAGTCAGAGGAAAGTGATACCGATCTGGATTCAACATTGGTGCAGGAGGTGAGGGATGTATGTAATGCGGACTAGGGGACCAGTACGTTTCTGGGGTTCCAGACGGACCGGGACTGGCCGTCTTCGCATTCTGAGGCTGAGGGGGTCCCTTTAAGCCAAGAAGAGCTTTGGCTGACTTGGAGATCTGGGCCTGATGCTACAGCTGCAGGGAATAGGAATGCTGAGGCTTTGGAGCTGGGTGGGGTCTCTGAGGACTCTGATTGAGAGTCCTATAAGAAATATGAGTATTTGGCTTGATCCCTGCGGTGGTCAAGGAGTTATTAATGTTCTAGCTCATGTATCCTGGTTCCTGGTATTCTTGTTCCTGATTTTCCAGACTACTCGTGAGTTATTGGGTTCTTTATTCATTTGGTGTTCTTGGGAGAGCTGCTATGGCAGCTCTAGCTGATTTGGGAAAAGGTGGGGGGTTTCTGGATTTATGTCTACTCTTTTGTTTAGCTGCTGCCGTGTGCCTCTTGATCCTCGTGTGAATACTGTGAGTGGCTGCTACTGAACTGGGTATAGTATTACTTGGAGGGAGACAGATGCTGGGTGGTATGGGGGGCTGCAAGTTATGTGTTTGTTAATATACTTAGCTCCTGTTCGACCCGGTGACGTCTCCTCCTTATCCTGATTGATTTTCTCCTACCTGACGACCTCGGACCAGTGACTGACTTCGCTTCTGGAACATTCCTCTACTGGAGACTACAGACGGACGTCTGCTATTTGCTTTGAAGTTCTTTTATCTCCGGCATTTTTGGTTTAGGGATTCCTGGGTTTAGTGAGGGTTTTTCTCCAGCCGACGAAAGGCTATTTTTTGTTAGACCAACTCCCATGTCTTGTTAAATAAACATTTGTTATCCTTTTCTACTCCTGGGCTTTATTGCTGCCATAGCTGGGTCACAACATTATGGCTGGAGTTTATGGCTTCAGGGTGCAATTCTCTCCCCCCCCCCTTCTTTTTAACATATATGCCAAGCCACTTGCCAGCCTAGTGCGGAGTTTCGGGTTGGAGTGTTACCAATATGCGGACGACACCCAACTCCTTCTACGTTTGGAGCAACCTCAGTACCGGACAGTTACATCTTGGGTCTCGCAGCCGTGTCAAATTGGCTGCGTGCCAGCAGATTGAAGGTGAATCTGGCCAAGTCTGAGATCTTGTGGCCTGGCCGCCCGGTAGGTGTGCCGCAGCATCTGCCCACCCTTGATGGTGCTCCCTATCTCCATCCGCTACTGTTAAGACTTTTGGTGTGGTCTTAGACACACAGCTATCCATGGAGTCCCAAATCGCTGCTGTTAGCAAGCAGGCCTTTTTCTATCTTCGCCAGGCAAGGCAGTTGGCTCTTTACCTCTGAAGTGAAGCCTTGGCAACAGTCATCCATGCCACGGTGACATCTAGGCTGGACTATTGCAATGCCTTGTACGTTGGCCTCCCTTGGTCAACGACCCAGAAAATTTGGATCATCCAGAATGCAGCAACCAGGCTACTCGCTAAATCACCAATGAAATGCCATATAACTCCTATCCTGCAACATCTCCATTGGCTCCCAATGGAATATCAGGCCCTGTACAAGATGCTGGTCCTAACTTTTAAAGCCTTGTATGGCCAGGGGCCAGCATGCCCCAGAGACCGCCTCTCTTCTCTCCACCATCAATGGTCGCCTTGCCCCACTCAACGAAATCGTTTGTATGTACCAGGTCCCAGAGAAGTACGTCTTGAGACGCAGGGCCTTTTCTATTATTGCTCCTGTTCTTTGGAACTCTCTGACACCTTATCTGAGAGCCATGCGTGATCTGCGATCCTTTGCGCAGGCACTTAAGACCTGGCTTTTTAATAGAGCTTTTGTTTTATAATACTGATTTTAATACTTGTCTGTTTTAATGCTGTATCTTTATGTAAATCGGCCGGAGCATCTGGGACGGAGGGTGATTAACAAATATTAAATTGAATAAATTGAATGAATGAATAAGTGGAACTATTTAGGGATGTTCAAAATAATTCTCTCTCCTGTGAGAATTATTCTCTTAGAGGGGTGCCAGCACTGAACATCACTGGCATTGAAAGTGTCGGCTTTGTGTGGGATTCACAGGAGAGCATAGCATCTCGTACTGGGTGTACCGGTCACCCAGCGCTCCATCTGGAAGCGTATTGCAGCTGCTAGGGGCTGTGGCGGAGTGGGCTTTGAGATTTCCCAGGTTTATTGTTCTCGGGGACTTCAATGTCCGTGCCGATGCAGACTCTCCTTCATCTGCAGCTGCCGACCTAGTGTCAACCATGACTACACTAGGGTTCTCACTCTGTAAGACTGGGCCCACCCACCAGGCCGGTCACATCCTAGACTTGATCTTCAGTGCTGGAATCCAAGTGGACCTATCATCTGTCATCGAGGTACCATGGTCGGACCACTGTGCTCTAAGTGTCTGGCTAGAGCTTCCCACCCCACCCTGCTTGTCTATAACCCAGAATCTTGGGTTATAGACAAGATTCTTGTGCTCTGACATGACCTTTCCACCACTGTTGATACAGTACGTGAACTCGAGGCCTTGTGGCCACTTGCAGGGCCTACCCTTGATCATTTCACCTTGCTGGACGCAGAGGCTGTCAACAGAATCTTGATTGCAGCTAGGCCTACCACTTGCTCCCTCGATCCGTGCCCCTCTTGGCTGGTCAAGGCCTGCCGGGAGGGGTTACGAGGCCCTCTGATGAACATCATAAATTGTTCCCTTGAGGAAGGAACTTTTCCAGAGAGGATGAAAGAGGCTTTGATATGTCCGCTGTTGGAAAAAAAAGGACTTGGATAATTCAGTTCCCTCTAATTACCGCCCAGTGTCGAAACTTTCGTTCCTGGGTAAGGTAATTGAGAGGGCAGTAGCGGAGCAGCTGCAGCAGTTTCTGGAGGACACAGCCTGGCTTGACCCCTTCCAGTATTGGGAACGAGACAGAGACTGTGCTGGTGGCCATCGCAGATCAGCCCCGATGCCAGATTGACTGAGGTGGATCGGCACTGCTTGTGTTATTAGATCTAACGGCAGCGTTTGATATGGCCAACTACGATCTATTGACCCACCACCTCGGTGTAGCTGGAATTTGGGGGACAGTCCTGAAATGGCTGTCCTCCTTCCTCTGCGATCGATGACGAGTGGAGTTCCCCAAGGGGCCATTCTCTCCCCCTGCTCTTTAACATCTATTTGCGACCTCTCGCTCAACTGGTTCGGAGCTACGAGCTAGAGTGTTACCTGTATGCTGATGACACTCAGCTCATTCTGCGAATGGACGGCCAGCCTGACTCTGTATCTGATAATTTCCAACAGTGCCTTGAAGCCGTGGCTGAATAGCTGTGTGCTAGCAGGTTGAGGGTGAACCCGGCAAAGACAGAAATCTTGTGGCTGGGTCAGCCTGGTGGAGGGACTGTTCAGTTGCCTACCCTGGTTGGTGTACCCCTGTGTCCATTGTCCTCTGTGAAGAGCTTGGGAGTCCTGCTGGACCCTCTGCTGTCAATGGTGGCTCATATCTCCAATGCCAGCAAAGTGGCTTTTTTCCATCTCCGGCAGGCTAGGCAACTGGCTCCCTATCTGACCAGGGAGGATCTGGACATGGTGATCCAGGTTATGGTCACCTCGAGAATTGACTACTGCAATGCCCTCTACCTATGTTGGCGATCTGGAGGCTCAAGCTGGTGCGAAATGCAGCTGCTAAGCTTCTCACTGGTACACCGGTGAGAGCTCACATAACACCAATATTGCAGCCGCTGCACTGGCTACCAGTGGAGCACCAGGTCTTCTTCACTGGTTGATTATCACCTTCAAGGTCTTATATCACCTTCAAGGTCTCGGTGGCGGCCCCTACGATCTGGAACTCGCTCCCGCCTGCGCTCAGGGCCACACTGGCCCCGGCCAGATTCTGGCTGGTCTGAAAACCTGGCTCTTCCGCCAGGCTTTCGGGGACTGAACTGGATGGATGGCAGAGCCTTTTACGGCTCATATCTGCTGTTTTAATTGATGTATCTGTGTTTTTAAAGGATGTAAGTCGCCCGGAGCACCATTGGTGGAGGGCGACTCACAAGTAATAAAGTATTATTATTATTATTTATTATTATATGGTCAGGGGCCGTCATACCTGAGGGAGCGTCTCACCCCATATCAACCCCAGCGGTCACTGCGCTCCATTGATCAAAATCTTTTGATGATTCCTAGCTGCTGCTCATATCGGCTGACATCGACAAGATGGCGAGCCTTCACGATCATAGCTCCAACTCTTTGGAACACTCTGCCGGAAGATGTGCGAGCTTTGAGAGATTTTACAAAGATCTGCAGAGCATGCAAGACATTATTATTCCAGCAGGCTTTACGGGTCTGATTTGGTTAATCAGCTGCAAATAGTTTTATAGTTTTTAACTAAGAGTTTAATTTTTCGGTTGTTTTAATGTATGTTTTTATACTCTCTGTAAGCCGCCTGTCTTGACCCAGATTCAGAGTCTGAAGAATGAGGCCCTGAATCTGGAGCCTGACAGTCCAAACACGAGATAAGAAGACACCTGCGCACCCGACCCTGGGAAGTAACGGCTCCAAGACTTGGCGGGAGAAAAGTGCGGGGTTTGGGCTTGGTGGGAACTGTTTGTTTGAATGTGGGGGAGGGTATAAAAGGGAGTGAGCAATGTTACTAGCCACTCTCGGCTTTAACCATGTTATAATATCCTGTAGTAAATGTGCTCAGTAAAATCCAGGATGTCTCCTGTGAGTTATTTGGGAGTGCTATAGTGAGTCGTTACACCACCCTAGACGGTTCATAGGGGGAGATACGTTCAGACAGGTAAGCTGAGCCGGAATCGTTTAGGGATTCATAGGCTCAAGCCAGCACTTTGAATTGTGCTCAGTAACAAATTGGCAGCCAGTGGAGTTGAGGCAAGAGAGGAGTAGTGTGCTCCCTGAGTGCTGCTCCTGTTAGTAATCTGGCTGCCACCCATTGAACGTTATAAAATATATATCATACAAGGCCTCTTACAAATTATCTATCTGTCCGTCCATCTATAATACTGATTTTGATTCCTATTGGTGGCTTTATAACATTTATTATTTACTCCCCAACCAAATCAACCCTGGCGACCAATGGGGTGGCAGATGTCGCAGCCAGTAGATATTTTTAAAAATATCTACTGTACCAACAATCCAATGAATTACTTGGAGATTCAATTTGCATATTCAATTCTTCAGGAAATGTCTTATAGCTTTGGGATTGTTTTAATTGGATGTTTCAAGTATGTGCATCAGATGTGCAATCCATCTATCCATAGATGACATTCGATGCATGAACTGCCTTGGAACCTATGGGTAAATGTGTAACATTACTAAAACATTTACATTTGTCAGCATTATCTAGCAAAATTCAGGCCAAGGAGGATATGCTGAATAAGAGTAAGAATGTGTGCATTGTTCCTGTTTAAAATCTATAGACACAGCAGGGTGGCTTTCAAGAAACAGGCTGAATTTTCTGCTTGCTTAAGGCTTAGTCTAGGACTTTCATGTTTCTTTTCATTCTGTGGCTCAATACACTGAAATACTATACCCTGAGGGGTTTTTTAAGCATCTGTTTCAGCATGTTAAGGTAACCTCTGTCTGGCTCCACCTTTGTTTGGTCAGGTGTAGGCTCACCAAATTGAATTAAAGCCTCTATTCATTGTGCCATCTCTTCTTGACATGGGTTGCACTTCTGCCAGATTTTTCACAAAGTCTCAAATAATCCTACTGAAAACATTTTCTCCCATTTAATAAATCCCTCTAGACATTATTGTCTCCCCCTCTTTCCTATGAAATGTCATTTTTGTGTCACACAAAAACAGGCCAGACAACATTTATTTATTTATTTATTTATTTATTATTCGGTTTTATATTCCGCTCCTCCCTGCAGGCTCGGGGCGGATCACAACAGCGGTAAAATACACAATAAAACATACAGTAAAATTCAGTAAAACGCACAATACATAATGCATAGCCAGTAGCCAGCAAGTTTCAGATCTTACCTCGGACGATGATATGCATCTACATTCAGGCTAGCCGAACGCTAGTCTGAAGAGGGCAGTCTTGCAGGCCCTTCGAAAAGGGCCAAGTTCGTGGATCGCCCGGACGTGGCTGGGCAATGAATTCCAAGTCGTGGGAGCCACGACAGAAAAGGCTCGCTGTCTTGTGCTGGACAAGTGGCAGGAGCGGGGTGATGGAATAACCAGTAGGTTCTGCTCTTCCGAGCGCAGTGATCTTGGGGGAATATACGGGGTAAGGTGGTCCCTTAGGTACTCAGGCCCTAGACCGTGCAAGGCCCTAAAGGTTAAAACCAACACCTTGAAGGCAATCCGGTACTCAATAGGCAGCCAGTGCAGTTGCCGAAGGATGGGAGTGATGTGCTCCCTCACTGGTGCTCCCACCAGCAAGCGAGCAGCGGCATTCTGCACTAGCTTGAGTTTCCGGATTGTCGACAGGGAAGGCCCACGTAGGGCGTTACAGTAGTCCAGCCTCGAGATGACCGTCGCCTGGATCACCGTGGCCAGATCATCCCTGGACAGGTAGGGTGCCAGTCACCTAGCCTGACGAAGATGGTAAAATTTATACACAGAGTAAGGCTCTAATGCTAACAGCATTCAAACACGCTATGAAAGCTAGCAAAGAATAAAGAGTATGCAAAATTGTGTCTTTCACTTTTTTATATAAAAGTATCCAAAGTATACCATTCAGGTATGGTGCAAGGTGTAGGTATATTTCACTATATAATTTCACAGTGTTCACATAATACATTCACATTTGTGACCATATATCAATCATTCATAGTATGCATATAACAATATCACAAAGTGGATATCACAGTGTTAATATCACATAAATTCTAAAGCAAGGTACTGGTGTAACTATAACAGAACCAACAGTATAAACCTGTATTTCCACCGTAGGGTAAGTTCACTCTAATGTTGGCATGTAGTGTGGCTGGGAAGATCCTGGATGTAAACAATGAACTGCTTCACCGCCTGGGAAACAAACACCGCTTGGCTGGAGTTCAGTATAGCTGCTATATGCTGGCCGTCTGGCCTCCGCTGGGGTGGCAGAATGGGGTGGGCTAGGAGGCTGTGGTTCTGTGGATCCAGAGATGTTTGAGGAGTCCTACGCGGATCGCCTGACGGTTTACTGTGCAGAGCTCGAACCGTTTCGGGGGGGCTCCTGGGTGGTGGATGGAGCCGCGGCTTCTTCAGAGGCTGCACCGGCGTTTGCCACATTGGCATGTACCCTGAGGGAGCTTGCGTCGCTGCAGGAGGAATATTTTCACATCAGTCCATGGCGAGCAAGCTGACCATAGGTCAGCTTGCTCGCCATGAACTGGATGAAAATATTCCTCCTGCAGCGACGCAAGCCTCTCAGCGGGTACATGCCAATGTGGCAAACGCCGTGCAGCTCTGGCGCGCCGCTGGCTCCATCCACCCAGGAGCCAGCGAAACGGTTCGAGCCTGCACAGTCGGAAGATCCGCGTAGGACTCTCAAACATCTCTGATCCACAGGAACTACAGCCCCTCCTAGCCCACCCCCATTCTGCCACCCCAGCGGACCAGACGCCCAGCATTTAGCAGCTATACTGAACTCCAGCCAAGCTGTTCCCGAAGGCGTGAAGCAGTTCATTGTTTACATCCAGGGATCTTCCCAGCCACACTACATGCTAACATTAGAGTGGAAACCCCTACGGGGAAATTTTATACTGTTGGTTCTGTTATAGTTACACCAGTACCTTGCTTTAGAATTTATGTGATATTAACACTGTGATATCCACTTTGTGATATTACTATATGCATACTATGAATGATTGATATATGGTCACAAATGTGAATGTATTATGTGAACACTTCGTGAAATTATATAGTGAAATATACCTACACCTTGCACCATACCTGAATGGTATACTTGATACTTTTTATATAAAAAAGTGAAAGACACAATTTTGCATACTCTTTATTCTTTGCTAGCTTTCATAGCGTGTTTGAAGATGGTAAAATGCCGTTTTGCTGACCATGGAGACCTGGGTCTCCATGGTCAGCAAAGGGTCCAATTGGACACCTAAACTCTTTACGAGGGATGACGGGCTAAGCTGCTCGCCATCCAGGGTAGGCAACCGGGCACTCATCCAGCCCAGGGCGACCAGGCCACAAGATTTCCGTCTACGACGGATTCACCTTCAGCAGGCTGGCCCGCTGCCAACCAGTCACGGCTTCGAGGCATAGATGGAAACAATCGGTGCGGTGTCCTGCCTGCGTCCATTCTCAGCAGAAGCTGGTGTCATCCGCATACTGATAACACTCCAGACCAAAAGTCGCCCGAACCAGCTGGGCCAGGGGGCGCATGTAAATGTTAAATAGTAAGGGTGAGAGGATGGCCCCTGGGGACCCCGCAACTTAATGGGGAGCCTCCGGGAGACCTCCTCCCCCTCTCCACACGTTGTCCCGATCCTGGAGGAAGGAGGTCACCCATTTAAGGGCAATCCCCTAACCCCAGTCACGGTTAAACGGTGGGCCAACAATGCATGGTCTACGGTATCGAACGCTGCTGTTAGATCTAACAAAACAAGCAGGGCTGACCCGCCCTGGTCCAGCTGGCGGCGAAGTTGGTCTGTAATGGCGACAAGCACGGTTTCCATCCCATGCCCAATACGGAGCGGACTGGAAGGGATCAAGTCCAGCGGTGTCTTCTAAGAACTGCTGCAGCTGATCCGCTGCTGCCCTCTCAATTACCTTGCCTAAAAAGGCAAGTTTGACACGGGTCGGTGTGACTGGGAGGAGCCGAGGATCTAAATACGGCTTCTTCAGCAGCGGTCTTACCATAGCCTCTTTCAAACCCCCTGGGAACACTCCTTGCTCATGCGAGGTGTTGATAATCTTTCCCAGGGGTCTTGTAGCCCCCTCCGGCAAGATCTAACAAGCCAGGAGGGCACGGATCGAGGAGCAGGTAGTTGGTCTAGCTGCAGCGAGTAACTTATTGACAGCTGCTGTGTCCAGTAGTTGGAAAACGGGTGGGTGGGCCCGCCGAGTGGCGGCGGAGTCTCGAGTTCATCTACTGTATCAAGAGTGGCTAGGATATCCCAGCGGAGAGTCGAGATCTTGTCGGCAAAATAGTTCTGAAAAACCTCAGCTGTAGGAGCCAAATCCTTATCGTTTGGGACCGCCGCAATTGTTGTCAATGAATCGAATTATTCTAAAGAGTTGAGCTGGGCATGAACTAGCCGACTCTCTATCAAGGAGGAATAGTAAACCTTTTTAGCGTCCTTGATAGCTCGCTCATAAACATCCTTAAATTGTTTATAAACGATTTCGATGCTCCGTCACGGAGGCCCCGCCACACGTCCTCTAGCTGTCTCTTCCTCGGTTTTCATCGCCGAGCTCCTCAGTGAACCAAGGGCACGATTTTGACGGGGATGAGAGAGCGTCTGGGGGCGATCTCGTCTAAGGCCGTGGTCAGAGAGGTGTTCCAGCAGTCCACTTGCCTGTCGGCTGAGCTGCTGGGGAGTTCCAAATCCCTCAGAGCATTCAGGAACCTAATGGGTTCCATAAGTCTCTTCGGGCGAACCAGAATAGGTTCGGCACCCTTACCGGGAGGGGGGGCCACTTCAAGACGGACTTCCAGGACACTGTGATCCGACCATGGAACCTCTTCTAAAGAGGCTAGGTCACTTGAATTCCGGCGCGAAGATCAAATCAGGGTGTGCCCAGCCTGGTGCGTGGGACCAGTCTTACAGAGTGAGAGTCCCAGTGTCTCCATGGTGGACACTAGGTCCATGGCCGCTGTTGAGGGGGCATCGGCGTGGACATTGAAGTCCCCCAGAACAATAAGCCTGGGAAACCTCAATGCCCACTCCGAGACCACCTCCAGCAGCTTAGGCAGACTCCCCGCTGCTGCGTTGGGTGCTCGGTACACCAGCAGGAAAGCTACACTCTCACTAAGGTCCCACACCATGCCTGCACATATATTTGGATATATGGAAGAAGGAACATCTTTCATGTTGAATCTCCTTATGTGACTCCTTAGTTACAATTGTCCCTGGTTTCCACCAATTTGCATTCTTATTTAACTTCAGACGTGCAAACAGGATACCTTTGTGTCAGAACCAAGTGCAATATTCATGGCTTCCCTATTACACCAACATCTTCCTCAGGACCCAAACAATGTTGGAATGTTTGCCATACACAATTATGTATTTATTTATTTATTATTTCGATTTACTAACCCGCCCTTCCCGATAATTTAGTTCAGCTTATTCCTATAAGAGTTGATTCTTTTATCCCTCACTATTCAAAATATGTTATTCATATTGTTTTCTATACTATCAGGGTGATTCTCTTATAAATACAGTGTGCTGGAGCCAGGTTTTACTATCTCTGTAGTCTAGCATCAGCTGCACAAAGGACATCTATGGATAACACTGCACTTGTCAGAATGCACTAGTTATCTAGAAACAGAAAAAAAAACTGGACAAGCAGATTCTCGTGTTACATCCTCAGAGACTGCTGTTAAGGTGTCATCATAGTCAGAATGGATCAGAGCGACTTTATCCATGAAGAACCAAGCAAATGCTTTGCAGCGAGCTGCCGAATTGTCAGGGATCTCGCTCTGAGTTGGATTTAACAGCCCTCTGACAACTCGGAAGAGCTCAGCCAGACAATTCTTTTGGGACGCAATATTGGCTGCAAGAAAAGATTTATGTGCAGCCTTTATTGCTGCCTCATAGTTCCGTTAAAAGGTGCCCAGATGTGCTCGGGCTGATCCACTACACTTCTGCCGCCATGCGCACTAAGAACATAAGAAGAGCCATGCTGAATCGGACCTCAGCCCATCTAGTCCAGCATTCTGTATCACACAGTGGCCCACCAGTTGTACACGGGGATCTCGAGCAGAAGGGAGGGCAAAACCCTGACCTGCTCCCGACCCCCCACAACCAGTACCCAGGGAAATCCTGCCTACCTCAACCAACTCCGAGGTGGCACTTGAATGTCCTTTTCAGTAACTACCGATACACTTGGTATCCATGAATCTGTCTAATCCTGCCTTGAAGTTGTCCAGGCTGACAGCTGTCACAACCTCTTATGGAAGTGAGTTCCATAACCCAATGACCCTCTGGGTGAAGAAATATTTAGCCTCCTTTTCTTTCGCTTCATCGCTGCCAGCACCTCAGTGAACCAAGGAGCTGGTTTAACTTGGTTACTCGAGAGGGGACATTCCGGAGTGATCATGTCTATTGCTCTAGTCATCTCCCTCTCCCAGAGAGAGACCAGAGCATTGACAGGGGCACTTACAGAGGAGGCGGGAAAATCCCCAAGAGCCGTTAGGAAACCATTAGGATCCATAAGTCTCCTGGGGCGGACCATTTTAATGGATCTACCATTGCAGAGGCTAGGAGGCCCAATAAGTCTAAAGGTGGGGGTCAGTCCAAGGCAATGGGGCGTTGGTCAGTTCCCCCACCCCACCACCTTCAACCCATACCTGAGTGCATATATTATTATTATTATTTGTTAGATTTATTGACCGCCACTCCCAGCCGGCTCGGGGCGGCTTACATCAAGCACCACAATAAAACAACAAATCTACAACAGCAAAAAAACCTACAAGGATAAAACAATTCCTGAGAGATAACACAAGTCCTAGGGCAGGGGTGCCCACACTTTTTCATCATGCGAGCTACTATATGAACAATCAAGTTGAAAAGATCACCTGTTGTGCATGTGAGCGTGTGCACGCACGCGTGTGTGCACGCTCCTACTGCAGCCTTCTGTTTGCGCGGGCTTCTTTCTTGCCTGCCCACAAACTCGCCGCCGCGCGCACCCGGGAAGGGGATCCTCCTTGCCTGCACGCGCTCTCTTTCTTAATGTCTTCATTGCCTTCCTCCTTCCTGCTGCGTGCTTTCGCGAAGCAGGAAGTCCCCATCCCGTCCTGCTTCTTGCGTGCACAGCAGGCCCCTCCCACGCACGCAGCAGGAGGGTATTTATAGGCGCACCCGCCAGCGCTCCGGCCAGATATGGCTTTGGCGGCGGCTCGGAAGGCGCAGGGCTGGGAAGAGGGGCTGCCTGGCTGCTGCCTGGGCCGGGAAACTCAACCGAGAGAGGGACCCACGTGAGGCTGGAGCCTCCACACAGCAGTCTCCCCCCTCCCTCGAGGCTTCCTTACCTGGGCAGGAGAAGGAAGAGTGGAAGAGGTGCTTCCCCAAAGTGACGGATGCAGCAGGGGGTGCCCTTCCTTCCTTCCTTTCGAGGGTGTCACTCAGAAAGGCCGCCCAAGTGGACGGCTGGCAGGAAGGAGGACCCCTCCCACTGGTGGCAGTCCATGCCCACGGGAGAGGGAGAGGGGGGGGGGTGGCTCGTCCTAGCCGGCCCTGAAAAGCCACCCTCTCTCTCTCTCTCTCTCTCTCCCATGGGCCCTCGCCGCCTTTCTCCTTCGAGGGCGAGGGAGGACGAGGTGGAGAAAGGCGGCGAGGGCACAAGCAGCAGCAGCAAGTGGAGTCTCCATCCCCGCAGCCCCCTCCTCCTCGGGTTCAGCCCCAGGAACACGGCGGAGCCCTCCCTCCTCGCCCCCAACCAAGGAAAGAAAGCAGCCCCACACAGCTCGCTCGCCCAGGTCTCGGCTTGGAATGGGAGTCCCGAGGGCAGCAGCAGGGTTTGCGGCGGGGCTTGCTTGGCTTTGCCCCACTTTGCCCGGCCTCCTTCGCCTCTTTCTCTCTCTCCCCCTCTCTCCTTCCAGCGCCCGCCCGCCTGCCTGCCAAAAAGGGTCCGAAAAAGTTCTCCGGATTTCTTTCTTTTCTCCTTGGCTCTCTCTCTCACACACACACATTCCCTCCATCCCTCCCACAGCCTCGCATCCTATCTGTGCACGTGCCTTCGCCTGGCTCCCCCCCCCCCCCAGCAGCAATCAATGGGCGGTCATGTCACCACACCGTGCGTGGCAAGACGAGCGCCAGGGCCCGCCCACCTCATTTTGGCAAAAGAAGCCCCGTGAAGGCGGCGGCAGGAGCGCATGTGCACGCGCATGGCAGGAGCATGCCATCTGGCTGGTGAGGCCCAAAGATTTATTTTTATTTTTATTTATTTATTTATTATTCAATCTTATATTCCGCTCCTCCCTGCAGGCTCGGGGCGGATCACAACAAACAGTAAAAATGCTGCGCATACAACTTGCAGCCATACATAGCATAAAAACATAACACATAAAACCGGTATACATTAAAATCAGAAAATTCGATTTCTAAAACTCCAGGCATAACCCCTCAGGGCAGGATTAGCTTGTCAATTAGTCAAAGGCCATTTTAAAAAGAACAGTCTTACAAGCTCTTCGAAAAGGACCGAGCTCTGAAATCGCTCGGGTAGCATCAGGCAGCGAGTTCCACCATACTGGGGCCACCACAGAGAAGGCCCTCTGCCTCGTTGAGGATAGATGGCAGGAGCGGATCGATGGAACCAATAGCAGATTTTGCTCTTCTGAACGTAGTGATCTCGGGGGAACGTACGGGGCAAGGCGGTCCCTCAGGTACACAGGCCCTAGACCGTGCAAGGCCTTAAAGGTAAGTACCAGCACCTTGAAGACAATTCGGTACTCTATGGGAAGCCAGTGCAGTTGCCGGAGGATGGGAGTAATGTGCTCCCTCACTGGCGCTCCCACCAGCAAGCGAGCAGCGGCATTCTGCACCAGCTTGAGTCTCCGGATTGTCGACAAGGGAAGGCCAACGTAGAGGGCGTTTCATTAGTCCAGTCTCTAGTTGACCGTCGCTTGGATCACCGTGGCCAGGTCATCCCTGGACAGGTAGGGTGCCAGTCGCCTAGCCTGGCGAAGATGGTAAAACGCTGTTTTGCTGACCATGGAGACCTGGGTCTTTATGGTCAGCAAAGGGTCCAATTTGACACCCAAGCTCTTAACAAGGGATGACGAGCTTAGTTACTCGCCATCCAGGGTAGGCAACCGGCACCCACCCAGCCCAGGGCGACCAGGCCACAAGATCACCTGGAAGAGGGCCGAAGATCACCTAGGTGCTCCCGATCACCATAATTTATTTTTTTATATTTATTTATTTCTTCAATTTTGTATTCCGCTCCTCCCTACAGGCTCGGGGCGGATAACAATAAAATACACATGGGCAGCATGTCGCAGACATGCAGTCCTACAGTAAAACATAAAACAGGTTAAAAACACGGTTTGACATATCACGAGGTGCAGGGAATATACAGAGAGTATACGACATAATGAGCGTCCCTGTCCTAGGGAATAGCACATTACAACTCAAAGGCCTGCCGGAATAGGGCCGACTTGCATATATGAGTGTATATGGTATGTGAAAACAGGTGTGACCTATATTATTTTGTCTAGATCAGGGAGATGCATTATTCAAACCTGCCCTCTGTATTATTATTTTACTTTTGTAACAAGAACTGGAGGCAAACCATATTCCATTGGGGTGCTTATTATGGTGCAATGTGGCAAAGTTCAATAAAGATAGCCTAGGCTCCTAAATAGTTTATTAGGTTTACCTGATGCTGCCATTGGTCCCTACAGGACTATACATAGCCACAGATAGGTGTAGTTAATAATTGCAGCAGGGGTTCTTTTGATCATTTATAGGTATTTCGATCTGGTTCCCAAGTTAATAAATATTTACAACAGTGACAAGTTTCTCGGTATTTCTGTTGTCCAGGCCAAGACTTACTGTTGCTAAGCAGCAGATAAAAGCAGAATGACTGATCTCTGCTGGACAGGAAATCAGATGGTCCATAAAAGTTTATGGTTGCTGCATTCAAAGTTACTTTGACACTCTGGTTCTTTTGTTGAGAGCATTGATTACGTTGTTAGGAAACGGTGGGGGAAAAGAAACGCAATACGCATTGCTCTGGATAGGCTTATGCTCATAAAATGCGGCATAATTCTATACTCAGGAAATTGATTTAGGTCAGGTCTGCACAATTTGCAGTCGTCAAAATGAATGCTGGGTGTTGTTGCCAAGATTCTTCTGTATCACAAGACACTGCTTTTGCAGGGAGGGTAACATACCCTGCCAGTATGCTCAAAGTCCATTAATTCTCTAACCTGTCTATTTTCACATGTACTGTGTACCTTTCATTAGAGCACCACCGCTTTTTTCTTCCCTCTTTCATTTTGGTGATAACATACGATGCAGCATATCTTAGTCACATAGAGTGTTGTTTTCAAATATTTACAGTGCACATTTCATTTAATGCTGTGCTGAACTGGTCCCCGTATTTTTGTGATTTTTTATTTTTTACTCCTGAAGGAGAAATGGCATAATTATTGCCTTTTTATCATGGAGTTTGTAGTAGGTTTGTTTGATTTTTTTAAAAGGTTCAAAACTCGTTTCGGATGTCGGGGGCGCTGGTGGTTCAGATCTAAAGTCAATTATGATTTTCACAGAAAAAAAAGTTCAAAACATTTCAAAACTTCCGAGACTTCCGAATCCTTCACTTCACCCCTCCCTCTATCACAGGCTTGGGGGCGAGGGAGAGGGCCTTCTCCGCTGTGGCCCCCTGCTTTTGGAACTCGCTGCGTGGGGATATCAGGCAAGCCCCTACCCTAGCAGCCTTCAAGAAAGAGCTAAAAACTTGGCTCTTCTGATGTGCCTTCGGAGAGTGACCACTCAACTCATTTGTTTGTTTCCTCCTATCACTGTCCTCTTGATGAAGCAGCTTCCCTTGCCCTTTATAAAGGCCGAACCCCACCGCTCCTCCTTCGTGGGCTCCTCTCTCACAAATATACTTATTATTCCTATCTCATCCAGGGTTTTAACCTTTTAATATTTTATCTCCTACATCTGGCCTGCCCTTTGTGTTTGATTTTATTATGCTGTTTTATACTGTTTGTTTTATTTGTTACTAGCTTGGGGACCTGGCGGTGCCCGGGTCATTTGAGAAGTGCAGCAGGATGTAGAGTGGGTCATGGGGGCTCTGTGTGCCAAGTTTGGTCTTGATCCATCATTATTGGAAGTTGCAGTGATATCATGAAATTACTGAAGGTAGTGCAAGTCCCATCATCTGTGGTCCACCCTCCCCCAAAGTGTAGTAGGATATAGATTGGGTCATGGGGGCTCTGTGTGCAAAGTTTGGTCTGTATTGGTGAATGGATGAGGGTTACATTGGTGTTAGGAAGTGAGTGAATGTACTTCAAGTCCCATCATCCGTGGTCCGTCTCACACAAAACTGCACCAGGATGTAGAGTGGGTCATGAGGGCTCTGTGTGCCAGGTTTGGTGTTGATCAGTCATTGGAATAGGTTTGTAGCAGTCTTGGAAAGTGAGTGAAGGTACTGCAAGTCCCATCATCCATGTTCTGCCCCCCCTCCAAACCTCAGTAGGATGTAGAGTGGGTCACTGGGGCTCTGTGTGCCAAGTGTGGTCTTTATCGGTGTTTGTTGGGGGTCGCAGTGGTCTGTGGGAGCAGAGAGGTGTGAAAGTACTACAAAGCCCATCATCCATTGTCAGTCCTCCCCCAAGCCTCACCAGGATGTGAAGGCAGTCATGGGGTTATGTATGCCAAGTTTGGATTCGATCAGTAATTGGATGAGGGTTGCAGCGGACTTGGGAAGTGAGTAGAGGTACTGCAAGTCCCATCATCCATGGTCCACCCTTCTCCAAATGGCACCAGGACGTAGAGTTGGTAGTGGGAGCTGTGTGTGCCAAGTGTGGTCTATATTGGTCCTTTTTGTTGGGCTCAGTGGTCTGTGGGAACCAAAGTGTTTGAAAGTACTACAAATCCCATAATCTGTGGGTCATGTAGCCCGAACCCCACCAGGATGTAAAGGGGGTTAGGGGGGTTATGTGTACCAAGGTTGGTGCAGGGCCATCACCCGCGCTGGTCGCTGTGGCCTGTGGAAGTGGCTGCCAATCAGAACACTGCCACATATCCGTCCTTCCGCCCTCCCGCCCTTCCGCCCTCCGCACACATACAAACATTCCGCTTTATAAAGGTATACAGATACAGATTTTACATATTTTGTTATGATGTATTTTTGCTGTTTCTGTGTCTAATTATGCTGTATTATTTTTGGGCTTGGCCTCATGTTAGCCGCCCCGAGTCCCCTTTGGGGAGATGGTGGCGGGTTATAAATAAAGATGATGATTATTATTATTTTCTGTTTCCCAGCATGGAATTTGCCCCTTTCCACAGATACTGCACATTGAGTCAAATCTCTTATCAAGTGATCTACCACAACCCCAGGGTCTTATTTGTGGTAAGTGACTCACATCCACAGAACATGTGAAATAACTTTTTTTTTGTTTCAGACTGCATCATTTCATATTCACACAAAAACACTTTTGCCATTTACCCATTTTGTGGAGATTCTTTGGCAACGCTTCTAATTTAGTTTTTGTTTTAACCAGTCAATTTTGTGAAACACTAAGCGTTCCCTGCTTAAGAATCCTAAATATCTCTTCTAAACTATAGGTCGCAGTATTCCATAGGATGTAACCATGACAATACAAATGGAATCTAAGGCTGTGACTTCATGGACAAAAAATGTGGGTACCCTGCTCAGATGCTGCAGTAAATCCATATAATTGAAGGTGGAACCACCCCTGTTAATCTGCAATAGCAGAACACAGAATTTACTCTGGAATTTCCAGAAGTGATGCTGTAGCTTTGGAGGTATTGTGGCGTCCCGCCAGGGCCAAGAAGGGACTTTAAAAGGATTGACAAGCTGTATAGACCCTGGGGTTCGCGTTCTAGCTTTCCCATAAGAAGAAAACCTGGAAAGTCTATGAGCAATGAGTTCAGGACTCCGAAAAGGTGAACTCAAACAAGGTTTATTTGCTTACAATCAGTAAAAACTGATGGTCCAAAAGGCTTGAGGTTGGTTACTAGAAAAGTCCTTTAAACAAAGGGATAGCATCCGCTTGCCTTATGCAGATTGAAGGTTCCTCTCTTAGATTCCAGGTGTCCTTTGTTGCTCCTCAAATGGTCCTCCGACACACGAAGTCCTGAGGTCCCCAGAGATTACAGTCTATGGGTGAAGGGCTGGCCTTCCTATCACTGCAATCCTGGCTTTAGAGTGATGGGGGAAAGCTATACTGTATGTGAGCAAAGATGTGTTGTCTAAGCAAACTTCAGATTTCCGAGTGCTTCGTCCATGTGCAATCCTTGGAATGAGACCAGAAGGAAAGTCCTGCCTCTCAGGTAAACTCCGGAAAAAGGAGGAGTTAAGGGCGGTGATGCCAGGTTTGGAGCCAAGTCACAGCTCCGCCCCTAAGTACCCACATGGCTAAACAATAGGACAAAAGGCCTTGCAGGTAAAGGCCAAATAGGTACATAATGCAGTACCAAACAGGCCCAGTGGGGGCCGGAACAGGTATGGACAACTAGGTCAGGGCTGTCCACTCCACCAATTGACCCACTGCTTCATTACTCTCACAAGCAGCTCTCTCCCAGAGCTGCTTTCTGGTAAGTTTACATTTCAGGTCATTTCATGTGAGGTGCTGAGCCATATGATTGGCAATGTGACATTTCCAGCAAGCCTCTGGGAGAGAGCTGCTTGCTGATGGCAACACAGAGAATGTTCCGATGCACCCTCAGACCAGTCGGCTGTATGGATTGCCAAAGGGTTCCAGGTGTGCTGCTGGGGCTTCACCATATTTTTCCAGTCAATGTAGACATGCCAAAAGTCCTATAAATATGTGCATTCTTTTTTGAGGCATAATCTCTGTGAATGAAAGATGAGAAGCCCATTCTCCACATTTTGACCTTGGGCTCAATACAATGGCCTATGGAAGCCAACCATGACAGGATAATTTTCTTCACAATTTTTCAGATTTCTATCTCAAAAGTGCTGCAAATGGGCAGATCGGCCCTAATGATTCCTGCCCCTCATCTCCAGAACTTGAGACCAAGAGTACCTTTGTCTGACGAAATACCTTATTGTGTAGGACTACAACACTCATGGTGACTACAAAACCGGTTGTGGTGAGTTATTAATAGATGAACAAGGAGAGAGGAGAAGACGAGGGACAAGAGTTTATGGGGAAACAACGTGGTGTTAAAGGGAGTGTAGAGTTTCCATATGAGAAAATGTCTAGAGGCAGTTTACATAGCTGGAACTCAAGTACTGAATGGTTGTATTGGGAGTAGTAACATCGAGGCGGTCTGCTAGTGCTAATTTATCGAGCAGCGGTGCTTCTTTAACGGCCGGCATTGTTTGTTGTTCCTCCCAAAGGACATTCATGGAAGCTAGGAGCACATTTTTAATCCTTGGAATGAAAAGTTTAAAAAAAACAACCTTTTTCCATTTATTTCATGGGTTGTCCAAATCCACACATAAGAAGAATTCCACTCTAATATTGTGTCAATACAGTGATAGGGGCCGAGAGAGTGTTATTCTTTGAAAAGTAGCAAAAAAAACCCCACCCTGCTATATGAGGTACCAATGCTGGTCCCACTCTAAAGGACCATATTCATTATGAGCATGGATGGGAGATTCAGGTCCATGTTATCTGGTCCCTGGTGAATAGGATCCATGTACGAGGGCGGACCAATAAGTCAGTGACTTTTTGAATGAAACACAGGTTTTTGGATAAAAAATCATTTTATTTTTCAACATAGTCTCCTTTGAGCTCTATACATTTTGTCCGGCTGTTCCGGCTCTCCAAGGCGCTGCGGTGGCTTTGCCCGTGGCTCCGGCTCCTGCTTCGTCGGCCCCTTTGTCGGTGCCCCCACCCCCCGCCTGCAGCACCTCCGGCCCCGGACTCTACGCCCGCTCCCCTGGCCCCTTCCCTGGCGGTCGCGCGGTCCATCTTCACCCGGTGGTGTTGGCCTCCATAGCAACGAGGGCGCGGGGCAGGTCATCGGCACCCTCCTCGGCACAATTGACAAACATTCGGTGGACGTCACCAACTGCTTCTCCGTCCCTCACAATGAGTCAGAAGATGAAGTGGCAGTCGACATGGAATTTGCCAGGAATATGTATGAGCTGCACAAGAAAGTGTCTCCAACTGAAATTATTCTGGGATGGTATGCAACAGGACATGACATCACAGAAGACTCTGTCCTGATTCATGAATATACACTTTGTCCTATGTTTCTCCAATTTTTTTATCCCTTCAAAAAAAAAAGATTTGTGGAGGTCATCAAAATAGGTATTTGTTTGTGTGATGATTTCATTGTTGGAGTCGAATCTCTTTCCACCGAGCCATTTCTTCAAGTTTGGAAACAAGAAATAGTCACTCAGGGCTAAATCCGGAGAATAGAGCGGATGAGGGTGCAATTCGTATCCCAATTCATGGATTGTTGCCATGGAAACTGTGCATGTGTGCACCCTTGCATTGTCCTGCATTGTGAGCAAAGGCGGCACCCATCTTGCGGAAAGCTTTCTCATACCCAAGTGATCATTTAAAATTGAAACCACTGAGCCACGTGAGATGCCTATGGCTTCCACAATCTCTCGCACTTTCAATCTCCGATTGGCCAACACCATATCGTGATTTTTTTTCAATTGTTTTGGGTGTAGAGACCTCAACTGGGCGTCCAGAACGTTCGACATCTTCCGTGCTTGTACGGCCACAATAAAATTCAGTAAACCTTTTTTACCATTGAAATTGATGGTGCAGAGTCCCCATAGTATTTATCAAGCTTAGCCTTGGTTTGAGTGATGGGTTTTTTCCGCAATAAATAATGCTTAGTGTGCACACAAAATTCACTTTTTTCCATTTCCTCCTCAAATCAGGCGGTAGTCTGCTATCAATGGCTGCCAAACACAAACTAAATGACGCAGCTTGTTCAAATTTGGACAAGAGTCAACTGACAGATGCCTGTTGACAGGAGCAGTGTTGCCCTTTCAGTTAAGAGGCGGGAAATTCAAAAAGTCACTGACTTATTGACCCGCCCTCGTACTTACAGACCTCCTACTATAACTAATGCAAAAGGAAATGAATTGTATTGCATTTCTCATTTCCAGAGAGTCTCCAATAGGAAATGAAAGCCATAGATGTACTTTGGAACCTCCGTAGAGGATTTAGTAGCGCATTGGGGCCGAGGGAGGAAAAGGGAGGAAAAGGTGAAAGAGTCCTGGGCCTTCCCTATGGCCACGGTTTTCATGGCGATGCAACTCACTTCCTGGATCCTCCCCTGGGGTTTTCTGTACAGTTTTAAAGTACAAATCATGCTTAAGACAGAAGTATTTCATCTGCCAGGGGAGAGTTGTCTCAGGCAAGCCTTTTACCTCTGCAAGTTCAGGCTTGAGCATCTGCCACAGATTGTTTCTTGATTCTCATGGGGCGTTTTGCTCGGATCAGCAATGGATGCCAAGGTGATAGTCATGGGTAAACTTCACTGTTTATATTTTGATCAAGAGGCTTCATGGCTTAGTTGGAGCGGTGTCAGCAATTGCCTTAAGCTCTGTTATGTTTGATGAGGTCTCAGCAAAATCCAGAAAGGGGGTGTGGAACATTGCCTTTGAACTACCAGCACGCCCTTCCCAAACCTTCAGGCGGCAATGATCTCCCGGTTGGATCCACAATCTATTCCATTTGCTAAGAGGCAGCCTAAGTTGGTGGAAACCTTTTCTACCAAAATGTGTCTCAGTTTTTATAGTTAGAACTAAGGGAAGGCCAACAAGACCATCTCTAGTCTTTCTCACAGGCGGCTGTTGTACAATTTCTTCTGAGATAGAAACACATTGGTCCTGGATGGTGCCACTCAGTGCAATAATTCAGGGCTGTCCAACAGGCAGCCCGGGGGCCGGACACAGCCCTCCAGCCTCCTGGACACGGCCCCCCAGCCTCCTGCAAAAATTTATTTAATTAAGCCTTTTTGCAAAAATTTATTTAATTAAAAATATTTTTTAAAAAAAAATGGCGGCCGGGGGAGGAGGAGGCGGGGCAGGAAGGAGAAGGGAGCCAGCTCAGGAAAATGGAGCTCCTCCCTACACCACCCCTCCATCCCTCTTTCTTCTGAGATAGAAACACATTGGTCCCACTCAGGGGGCTGAGGCCTCTTGGACACGGGCAGGAAGGAGGAGGAGGGAGCCAGCTCCTCCTCCCTACACCACCCCTCCATCCCTCCCCGCGCCCGAAAAGGAGCAGTCGGCGGCACCAAGGGCAGTGCGTCACGCCAGGCCTCTTCAGCGCTGCCCTTGGCACCGCCTTCGGCTCCTTTTTGGTGGCTCCCCCTCCCGAGGAAGGGCGGGGGAGCCACCAAAATGAGCAGTAGGCAGCGCCAAGGGCAGCGCGTCACGCCAGGCCTCTGACGCACCGCCCTTGGCGCCGCCGGCTCCTTTCGCAGCCCCCCTCCCGAGGAAGGGCGGGGGAGCTGCCGAAAAGGGGCAGTAGGCCACGCCAAGGGCAGCGCGTCAGAGGTCTGGCGTGACGCGCTGCCCTTGGCGCCGCCTACTGCTCCTTCTCCGGGGAGCAGAGCCTGGGGATGGGGGCACCCCTTTCTGCTTCTCTCCATGAGAGAAGCAGGAAGGGACGCCCCGCCCTCCGGGGAGCAGAGCCCTGCCCCCGCTCACGGCCCCGCCCCCGCTCACTGATCACCTGTGGCCCCCCAGGTGATCAGTGACCAGAATTCCGGCCCTTGGGCCAGAAGATGTTGGACAGCACTGCAATAATTCATGGTGTCATCACCATGGACTTTCTCTTGTACCAGACCATAATACAATATCTAGTTCTTAATACCAGAACATTTGACAGTCAGAATCTAGAGAAAAAAGCCAACAGCAACAAATCACCTTAGGCTCCTTCTACACTGCCATATAATCCAAATGATCACATCAGATCATCCACATTATCTGCTTTGAACTGGGTTATATAAGCCTACACTGACATATAATCCAGTTCAACGCAGATAATCTGGATTTCATATAGTACTGTAGAAGGCACTTAGTGGGCTTCCAGGTAGCACAAAAATGTGGATTGTAAATGGGGTTAAAAAATCCCGGAACCTGACTGTGAGTCCCAGGACTGGGTCTGCTACGATCTTCACAGGCTTCTCCTGTTTTGGAACAAGATGGAGGGCACATGGGGGACACAGGGGCTTAGCCTTGTGGATATATTTATATCTCATAATAGCATGATGTTTTCTGTGGTTATATCTAACTACAGGGAAATTTGTTATATGAAAATATAACTTTCTGCCAAAACACGGCACAAAGAAATTATATAAAAAATATTTCGGTGTCGCTCCATCTGATGTTGTCACCTGGTGCTATTTGTACTCAAGAAACATACAATGTATAGAACATCCGTGTGGGAATGGTTGGTCAATACCTATGTGATAATTCACTCGCACAGTGCAATCAGTCCCCCATGCTACTGGGCCTGGCCGCAGTTGGGGAGGTGATACCAAGGTCTGCCCAAAAGGGATGATATCCCAAGGGACGGAACCAGCACAACATAAAGATGAAAGCCTGTACCCCCAGTCAATCAAGATCCAATGACATCAAAAAATATAAACAACAGTGATCGTTATACAAGAGCTCTATAGTATACAACAATACCCCAGGATGGGAATTCCCATTCGAGCCCCACTGCCGTCAAGGTGGCGTTCCCCAGCGGGTCCAAGGGTGTAGCGTGCCGAGGCGGGGTTGCGGCGGTGGCTAGGCACGGCCATGGGGACCCGCGCCGGCTCCGCGGAACCCTGCCCGGGCTGCTGGCTGGCGGCGGGGTCCGGTGGCGCGGGACTATCCGGCTCCGTGATGATGCACTCAGGCGAATGGAAACCGCAGCGACGCTCACAATGATGACGTGCACCCAGATGGGCGGGACCGGCGGAGGCAGCTGCTGGCTCCCAGAGTCGGGGCCTGATGACGTCAAGCAGGGAATCCCGGCGTGGCGGCGTGCCTCTGGGGAGGTATTGACCAACCATTCCCACACGGATGTTCTATACATTGTATGTTTCTTTGTTGGTTTGTGACTATCAGCCTTAGTGCTCTGCATTCTCCACAAGTTCACCCCACTGTGTTTGTTGGCTATTTGCACTCATCCTAGTGATGCCACTTGTCTTCCAACCCCCCGAAATAACGAGACATGACACAAATATGTATGGTTCCAAATTTGGGCAACTTTTATTAAATAGTTACCTATTTAACTTGTAACTCAACTAACTTTTTGGTGTCAGTTCAACTTGGTGTGTGTAAGCTGAGGTAGCGTCTTCTAAAGTCTACCCCTCAGCTCTTCAGGCGTACTACCTGGGTCCCCTGTAGATTTCAACCCGGGCAACCCGTAAGGGAAACATCAGGAGAAATCTCTCTCAACTTTTGAGAATAGACTCTCCCGCTCCTGGGACATTCACCATCACCTCACCCCTAAAATTAACCTCTAGGTGAGTGTTTGCATAATGCCCCACACCCTTAAGGGGTGCCTTAAGTGTATACAAACCTTTGAATAACTAATCTATTTACGCTTAGCTAGTTTACTAGCCGACCATTCCATCTAGCCCCTAAAGGACAGTATAGGATAGGCAAAACCCTCGCGGGCGAATTCCTATCCGACCCCAAATGTTAAACCATTTGACGATCATTATTATACTATCCATGGGCGGGAGTGGTGGGCGATGTCCTATTGCAGAATGAGGGAGAAGGGGCTGGTAGCACACTATGCCAGCCCCTCCTCCCTTCGAGCACATTCTGCGAAATTAACCAATCTCTTCTCCGAGGGGAGGAGACAAAAATTCTCCACCCCCCAACTTGTTGGAGGGTGAAGTGTATTGTGAGACAAAACACTACAAAGGGCATTTTTTTCTGTTCTACCACCCTCATAGGTATATCTGGTAGAAACAAAGGAAAGGGTCTTCTCAGTGGTTGCTCTCCCAGAACTAGTGTTAACACTAGTTTTATAGATATCTATTTAGTGTGTGTGTGTGTGTGTGTGTGTGTGTGTCAGGTATTGCTTAAGGGAAAAGAACCTTACACAATGGGTTAGATTAACTACTTGCTGTTTTTCTTTTAATTGTGTAAGTTTATGATAAATTTTAACCTTTTGGTCATTTAATTGTATGTCGTTAATTTTTAGCTAGGTTTAAGTGTCAGTCAAATTGAATCCCAAACTGTGAAAAAAAAGCCGCAGTAGAAGGAAGAGGAGGAGGAGGTGGCGGCAGCGGAGGAGGCCATTGTCACAGAGAGGAAATAACATTTCCATGTCCAAAATCCTCTGTGACCCCACATTATGTTTTAACCTTTGCATATAAAGATTTTGGTTTCATGCATGTGTGAGAAACACGTTTCTGGAAATAAACTTATTGCTTTGCGGATAACTGAGTTACTAAATGGAACTGCAATACATTCAAAAGATGGCAGTATCAATTATTTACCCAGAATATCTAAAAACTGTATTGATTCTGGATTTTACATAACAAATGTCTGCAGACACTTCTAGAAATGATGTGTGCCTTCCTGCTTTGATCACTTAGTCACCCTGTTATGAAAATGCTGTGTCTCCCATAGAGATGCATCACCGAAGCTGTCCAGGAAATCTCTGCTTGAACTACATCTAATACAAAAGCATACGAGGGAGCAATGGCTGGAGAATGACCATAAAGCAGATTGTGTGGAATATGTTGCTCCCATTCCATGTTTTAGTGTGGAATTAGAAACTTCTCTCTTAAGCACAACTATATCTGGTTCATCAAGCCCTTAATTTGGCCCTTCGGAAAGCAAGACAAGTTGATCAGCCATGACAAGCAAGCGAACGAGCGATGGTGAGAACTGGAGATTTGGAACAGCACAGAACTACTAGGCATGAGAAAAAAGTTATGAAAATGAAATGATTCGTAAGAAATTCGTAAGAAATGCTACTTTTGAGTATTTCCGCTCCTGGAACGCCAACCAGGAAGTGGACTTTCTTTATAGAACTTCAAAATAGGATTTTCTTAAGTGTCGTCATTAGGTCGTAAGGGGCACCCTCCTTCTCTCTCACCACCCTCCCGCCCCTTGCCAATAAGTATTATGGCAAGGCAAGCCCTAAACTCGCTTCTTCTTTCGGCTGAAAGCCTGGAAAAAATGTAAACAGAGAGGTTTACTCAGAAGTAAATCCACAAAGGAGGGCACTTTGGATGAAGGGCCCTCCTTTGTGGATTTACTTCTGAGTAAACCTCTCTGTTTACATTTTCCAGGCTTCCCTGCCTCTCCTGCCCTGCCAGGATCTAAAGCATCAAAGAGTATTGGGGTGAGAAACCAACCTAATGTATAATAGAATGAATGCTACTGTAAGTGCCTAATATTATAAGTAATCCAACTGGTCATATACATACATTCCATGCACATGCAATAATACAGCAGTAATAACAATGGGTATAAGAAGAGGTAAAATTCAAACCGAAGTATTCTGACTGTGGTCCCTCCTCAAGCGGTGCAAACTGCAAAAGGCTCTTCTCTCTGAGCCCGGAAAAGGCAAACCCCGGGCACAGCATTTGCTGCCTGGGTGCACACACAAACAAATACTTTGGGGGGGGTTTTGCTGCAGAATCCCGGGATCATAGAGAAGCTTCTGCACCAAACCCCCCCCCCCCCAAAGAATATGTATGTGTGTGCACCCAGGCAGCAAACGCTGTGCCCGGGTTTTGCTTTTTCCCGGGAAATTTACCAGCTGTTAGGATTTCTGGGAGTTGTAGGCCAAAACCATCTGGAATGCGCATGCGCTGGCATACTCGAACTACTAACGAATTTCGTTAGTAATTAAGTTACATTTTAGAACTTTTGGAAATTTTTGTATGTCTTTCTTTTACTAATAAAAAAAATCCCCCCCCCCCCCGATTAGATTTTAGAATAGCGATTTTTGGGTTTGAAACCATGCCTAAGAACTACATATCTCCCTTGGAGCTACAGATTACGGATCTAAGACTATGCTGGAGTCAATAAAATATTCCACCGGACAGCTCAGCAATGGATGTGAGGATGTGGGGAGAATGAGTAACTGTTTCACGTATGTTCCCACAGTCATCCTTGAAGGCGTATCTGGTGAGTCCATCCTGAATATCAAGGCCAAAATATATAAAAAGTGTTTAATGTTCAGTTCATCAAATACATTTACATTTCATGAAGAACATATTATCCATGTTCTAAATCAATCCATATACCGTATATACTCGAGTATAAGCCAACCCAAATATGTGCCGAGGCACCTAATTTTACCACAAAAATCCAGGAAATCATATTGACTCGAGTATAAGCCCAGAATGAGAAATGCAGCAGCTACTGGTCAATTTCAAAATAAAAACAGATACCAATAAAACTGCCCCGAGTCTGTTGGTATGGAGCGGTATATAAAATCAAAGTAATAAAATAAAATAAATAAATAAAATTATATTATTATTTGGGAATATTTTTCATTGAGGCATCAGTAGGTTAAATGCTTTAGAATATTTACATAAAACTGTAATTTAAGATAAGACTGTCCAACTCTGATGAAACCATTATTCTCACATTCTTCAATGTAAATGTGTTTGTGTATCCTTCCAATAATAATAGAGTAAAATAATAAATGTAATAAAACAGAAATACAGAAAAATAATAGTAGTGTAAAATAATGTAAATATAATAATAATAAATAGAGTAACATAATAAATGTAATAAAATAATACTAATAACAGAGTAATATAATAAATAACCTTGACTCAAGTATAAGCCGAGGGGAGCTTTTACAGCCTAAGAAGGGGATTGAAAAACTAGGCTTATACTTGAGTATATACAGTATATATGCACAGAGTTGCTTTTGCTAATCAATTTTGCAGCTCCTTCCTGCTCACCGGTTTCCCCCCAGAAAACGACGAGATCCTTGTTGAGATTAAAAAATGTAAGTGGGCTAATTATTTTGTAAAATGTAAGAATATGTAAGAATATGCAATGGGACTACTCTGGGTAAGTTTGTAACAAACTCAGAAGCATCCAGAAAGTGCTAGTAGGATTGCAGCTTTTGGTGCTTTGCAGCTTTTCCTCTATATAATCAGGCACCCGAGAGACTGATTTCTGTAGGGATTTTGAGTTGGAGGAGAAGCCAGCCTGTTGTGTTTGGAGAAGACGTCTTGAAAAAGCCTGGAAGAAGATTTACTTTGTTCTTGAAAGACTGAACTGTAAGAATGTTTGTTTTTCATACCATAGACTGCATAAGAAGGTTCTGTGGTTGTAGCAGCATGTTTTGTTAAAGCTATACTGTCTTATTATTTTGCCACAGCATATTTTTGATAAAGAGTTTTCTTTTGATGAACAAAAGACTCTTGTGACATTTGTAACTACAGAGAGCTTAAAGGGAGTAAAGAAGAACCAGCCTACTTGACTAAGAAGTGCTCAGATCCAATTAGAATTACAACAATCCTACCTGACGGGCCACGCACGGGCCCTGGCGGTTTGGGGGTTGAGGCTGGAAAGACAGAGTTTGGGGAGGTGCAGAGGAGTCGGTCAACGCCGAGGGTGGAGAGTGACAGGTTATTGAGGTGCCCACCGCCACATGAATGGGGGCCGAGGAGCAGCGATGGTGTCGATCTCCCCGGGCTGAGTCTCCGGAGGTGTAAGCTGAAGACTGTCCTTTGAACTGGATTGGTGGCCAGCACTGTTTGTTTGATGAACACTGCCCCTTGGACCAAGTCTTGGCTTGTCCCTGGTCGAGGTGGCGGGGCTTGGAGGTCTCCAGGGCCACTCCATCAGTGCCCCAGCAACCTTCCCCCGAGGCCTCTGTATATGCCCTGGGGTCTCCTAGAGAGGAGCCTTTCTCGTCACGCACGAGAGCCCATCATCGGCGCCGGTGCCTGGGCCTGACAGAGAGGGAGACCTGGAGGGAGCTTCTGGAGGCTGAGACACTTGAGTATGGTCCCAGGAAGATGGCGGGTGGCCTTGAGGATGCTCCCGGCCACACCATCTTGTCAGACTCTCCGTTAAGGCACAGGTAGAATCACAGGCGGAGACGGAGAAGGTCTATACAGATACCGCAAGAACTGGTCGTTGATGCAGTTCCTGTTTCAGCCCGAGAGGATGAAGATCCCAGGAAGGTGGAAATGAGGGTTGTCCAACAGAGGAAGTTCAAGTTTGACAAGAAGAAGAAGAATTTCCGCCCCAGGACATTCTGAAATGTTAACTCCAGGAGCTGGGCGCAATCTTTGGAGAATCCCCAGCTCCGGAGACGGGCTGATAGGTCGGAGAAAGGAACTGTCCCAGAATCCTTGGATCAAATTGGGCAGAGTGGCTCTCCCCCTTTTAGGGGTTTGGAGGCCCCAGCTGGTTTGGCATTGCCTGGATTGCTGACCACTGGAGGGGCCCAAGGAAGGCCACAACTCCCCCTTTTTGACGGGCTGACCAGTATCAATACTGGACAGTCCCATTGTATAATACATCTATCACCATGGGACTTGCCCCACCACCTCCTAGCAGTCCAACTGAACATCACTGGCTGTTTTGATTTTGTGTCTTTTTCCTAGTAGTAGTGAAATGTAGATTAGGTCCTTAACCGTCTTATTCTGTATTATGTATGTCTTTATTGTGTTGTCTATTGCTGTACTTGTTTGCTTTTGGTTGTGTGTTTATACTCTGTGAACCGCTCCGATCTTTCGGGGAGTGGCGGTCTATAAATGTGAAGTATAAATAAATAAATAAACAACCAGAACCTTCTAGCCAGAATGACCTGGGGGATTGTTGCATTCATAATCCAAGATGGTAACTTTTCCAAGCTTTGGATATCCACAAACTCAAGCACTACACAAATACAGATATTGTGTTTTTTTTCCATTCTGTATCAATTGACAGGATGAAATGATATTTGACCCAAATTAAATGTTCAGGAAATGTGATAAACAGTTTAGATCAGTGAGAATATCTTGCTTCTAAATGTTAAGTGTCAGAGTAAACATTACGACTTCTATGAAATGCATTGTCACTCGGTCCACAAAAACTTGAGTTTCTAATCATGAATCGATGTAGATTTGCAATGCACTGCGCTGCTCTCGGTGGTTTCACTCAAGCCCTCACAACCTAGGAGCAATTTATACTTTTGATAGGCAGAGTTTAGTCTAGAGTCAGTATGAACAGAATGAAACTACTTCTGGATAAAGTTTATTGTAAATGGTTCAAAGAATTGGTTCCTCCTCTATTTAGCAATTGCATTAGTGTCTAGTTCATTCTCCTATTCATTTTTAAATGCTAGTTTTTATGTTTAAAGCCCTTCATGACTTGGTATAGAATCATAGAGTTGGAAGAGACCAGAAGAACATCCATGAGGTTTCCATGGCTGAGTGGTGATTCCAATGCGTGTTTCCCAATGTTCAAGTCCAACAGTCAAACCACTACACCGCACTGGCCCTTCATTTGCCTATTCTATTCTCTGAAGTTATTTCCAGCTTCATTTATAGTAAAAATGTGTACTTGAGGGACCGTCTCTCCCTGTATGTTCCCCAGAGATCACTATGGTCTAAAGAACATAACTTATTGGAAGTCCCTTCTGTTCGTACTTATCACCTGTCCTCTACCACAGTGTTTCCCAACCCGTGTGCCATGGCACACTAGTGTGCCGTGAGAGATCATCAGGTGTGCTGTGGGAAATTAGATTCTTATCTATCTGATGTCATGTATAAAGTTTGCTACTCTGTCTCCGGAACCTCAGCGTCCCTGTTTCTGGGAGGGCCGCTCAGTAGGGTGGACCTGTTTGGGCCCATTCCGCTCCGGCCCATTCCAGTCCAGCCCAGCCCTGTTGGCGCTATGCGAGGTGTGAGTCAGAGAGCAGCGGAGTCCGAGCGCTGAAGGCAGGAAGGCAGGCAAGCAGCCGGAGGGGCAGGTAGGTAGGCAGCTAGGTAGGGAGTCAGCCGGCTAACAGGGGAAAGGAGGGAAGGGAACTCGTGGGAGAAATATGGACCCCCCAAAGGCCATCCAGCCTGACCCCCTTCAGCTAAGCAGGAAGGCACTACCCAAGCCCTCCCGACAGATGGGCATGGATACTCTGGCTATACATTAAGGCAAGCAGCACATTTATTAAGGGCTTGGAAGAAGGTTTAGACTAGATATGGTCAAACTTGGGCCTTCCTCCAGGTGTTTTGGACTTCAACTAATATTGCGATATAATTGGTATAATACAATGTGGTATGTAATTGTTGTACTGTGACAATGACATAGTATGTTGTATTTGATATTATAGTAATATAATATCAAATACATATTGTGTATATTATATAATATTGATAATGTTGTAATACAATGCAATATAATAATAATAATATACTATATAACTATATATTTTGTGTTCATCGAAACAGGCCCAGGTTTCACACTAAGTGAGTGTATAAATATATTTAAAAACATATTAACTATATGTATTACTGTGTTAGAGTGTCATTTTGTGTCATTTTGGTTGGTGGTGTGCCCCAGGATTTTGTAAATGTAAAAAATGTGCCGCAGCTCAAAAAAGGTTGAAAAATACTGTTCTACCAGACAGAGAGCATTTTCGGTGGCAGCCCTGACTCTTTGGAATGAGGTCCGGGCCCTTAGAAAGTTGGCTGCGTTCCGAAGAGCCTGCAAAACAACTTTATTTTGGCAGGCTTTCAATCTAAACTGACGCAATGTAACTAGGTGTACTAGGGGTGACTGTTTTATTGTTGGTTTAGTATTGTTTTTATTGTTTTTAGTTTATTTTATTGTTAATGTTGCCTTTTGTAAACCGCCCCGAGTCTATTGGGATGGAGCGGTATATAAAATCGAAGTAATAAATAAATAAATAAATAAAATTGTCTATTACTAGGGTTGGGATTTCGGAAAAATAAAAAATTAGTTCGTATTAGATCCGTTCAAAATGCTAATTTTGAGCATTTCCGCACTTTTCCCGCCAAACCGGAAGTAGACTTTGATTTACGCACTGTGAGGGCCCAAATTTTCGTTAGTTTTGTAATTATTTCAGATGGCCCACTAACAGGAAAATTTTCCCCTCCAAAATAGCTTTCCAGACATTACTCACACTCAGATCGGGGCCTTTCCATGCTCAGAGCCTACTTTAACTGAAAGGTCTTCCTGTAGGAAGTGAAAAAGCAACCGGAACAATAGAGAGATCCAGAGCGCGACTCCTAGAGCGGCTGGAGGACTCCGGAAAAAAGCGGTTTAAACCCCAGGGAAATAAGCCTAGATAGAAGGACAGGCGAGAAGGACATGAGGAAGGCTGAAACAATGGGAGCAGGGGGTGAAAAGAGCACGGAGAGGAGCAGGAAAAGTGCAGAATCAAGGAAAAGCCATAGAGTTCAAATGGAGATCCTAGAGAGGTATGGAAAACTGAATGGGGGAAAGCTGCAGTGAGAAGAGCTCTAGAGAAGCAGTAGAGAAGCAACTCCTAGACCAAGAGGTGGGCAACTATTTTATAATAATTATAATAATTATAATAATATCAATTCCTTATTTCTTCTGCAAAGAGGGAGGCCCAGGGACATTTTATTCTAATAATAATAATATTAATAATAATATATTTATTTCTTATATTTTCCTGCAAAGAGGAGGTCTTGGCCTCCTTTTATTCTAATAATAATAATATTAATAATAATATATTTATTCCTTATATTTTCCTGCAAAGTGGGAGGCCCTGGCCTCCTTTTATAATAATGATCATATATTTATTCCTTATATTTTCCTGCAAAGAGGGAGGCCCTGGCCTCCTTTTATTATAATTATAATAATAATAATATATTTATTCCTTATATTTTCCTGCAAAGAGGGAGGCCCTGGCCTCCTTTTATTATTATAATAATAATAGGTCCCAGTGAATTGCACTCCAAGGTGAAGGGAATTGTTGCCCCTTGATTTCCCTGTGCTTAAAACAGTATCAAACCTGTTTCCCTGCTTTGGACAATTTAGAACCAATTACAAAATTTTGTAATAGTTACTAATCAATAAAGATTTTTTTTGAATTTTTTTTGTAATTCATTACATCAAAAAAATGCCCCCCCCCATTTGTTTTTTAGAACCCCGATTTTGGGGTTCTAAACCAACCCTATCTATTACTTCTCTCCAGTTCTGTCTCCCACCATCTAAGGATAGATAGGGTTCAGAACAACAGCTGGATTTTACATTGAATGGTTCTTCGTCCTGGCGATCCTTGGAAGAGTCCCAAGGACTACCTGAAGCTCCTTCAATATGCAATGCTGGATTCCATTTTGAAAGATCAAGTTCCGACTGCTCTGAGCCCTCGGGGAGTGGCGGTTTAGAAATTTGAAGTAATAAATTAATTAATAAATAAGTTTGGGACCACTTTCCTAAAAGGAAGCCCGAAGCTTCCCAACTGTCCTCACACTGCTATGCCATGTGTCACTGCCTGTTTCAGGTTTCGATGAGGAATGGAGCATCAGTTTCTCCTCCTGTCCTTCACATCAAGGTGTTGCCTGCTTTTAGTCAGCCACTTTCCCAAGAAAACCATGAACCTGATACTGAAGATATAATGACTTTTAAAAATAAAAAATCCTTCAGATCTAAGTGTCTGGTAAACATCTTAGAGCAACTCTGATGAATATGTGCCTGGTACGCCTCCAGTTTGGATTGCTTTATTACATTTGCAGCCTTTTAAAACAGAGAAATTAAACCAAATAGTCAAATAGAAGTCAACCAGCCGTTTCACAGCAAATGCCAGCAAGGGAAATAACCAATTCCCAGACGTTTGTTCGCTCTGTTATAATGAAAGTAATCAGTTCACAGAGCTTTGGTGTATCTGATAGGTTTACTGAAGGAGGCTTGCTCCATTCAAACTCAAATTAGCTGACTGCTATGATATTTAACACTAGCTATAGCTGCCACGCATTGCTGTGGCCAACCTCCTCTTTCTCTCCTTCCTTCCTTCCTTCCTTCCTTCCTTCCTTCCCTCTCTTTCCTTCCTTCCTTCCTTCCCTCCCTCTCTTCCCTTCCTTCCCCCCTTTTCTTTCCCTTCTTCTTCCTCCCCTTTCTTCCTTCTCTACCTATTCTTGGACCACAACTCCGAGCAGTCCTCCTGATCGATTTACCTATTGTCGCCCCCCTGTGGGCCATGGCCCTTGACCTCCCTGATAAACCACACAAGGGCAAGGGTGCAACCGGGTTTTATTGTGCAGGAAACATTAGAAAGCTTGGAAGCGTTTATAGTGCCTTTAAAGTAGCAGGCAAGATCTACAGATGGTTATAATCCTGAAGCTTGGACCAAAAGCCGGATGCTAGCAGCAAGAGAGGGAGTCTTTAGCCAAGCCCTCTCCGGTTCAGCAAATGTTGCAGCTCGGAAAGCACAGAGTTCAAAGGCAGTATAGTCTCTCAGGAGTTGTAGCAGAGCCAAGTACCCTTAGGCCGCTGATCACCGCAGCCCGGTGAGGAGAGACTGGCAAACGGGACTTCGCGCTGGTCACTGCCAAGCCCCTAGTGATTACCCCAGCCGTAGCAAGGAGATTGGGATAACTGGCTATCATGCATGAGTCTTTCCCCCAAAGAGTCCCAACTGCCTTTAGCTGCCGGGGATGCAGGAAGTAGCAAACAAAGAGTCTCTGAGAAGTTGCAGCCGATGCAATGTGGCTGCGTTGGCCCCTCTAATGGGACAGGACTCTCAAGGGAATCCTCGCTGTAGCGGGTGGCAGGGACAGCTGTAGTAACTCACTGCAGGTCCTGAAGAATCCCTGCCGGGGCAAGGAAGCAGGAAGCAGTGCTTACTGTAGCACGAGTCCTTAAACCTTGAAAGAATCCCTGCCAAGGCAGGAAGGCAGGAGCAGTGTTTCCATAGCTTCGAGTCCACGAACCTCGAGGGATTCCTGGCTGGGACACAGGAGCAGGTACAAGGTTTTAGCAGCAGAGAGTCCAACCGCAGGGATGACCTCAGGCTTCCCTCTCCGGTTCCAACGGTGACCTGGAGTGCAGGCTAGGCACGGCCAAGCCGTAGATGAAGCAGGGTCCTGGCGCGGTGGAGCAGAGACGAGCCAGCTCGGGGTTGGCTGGCTGGCATTCCCTGGGAGGGAAGGCCCCAACGACCGTCCCCTTAGTCCATCTTGAATGCGATGTTGGTAAGAGACAAAGACTGAAGGGTGCACTGAGCAATTATAGCATTCTGAGAGTGCGTCGGACGTCAAAACCCATGATGGATGTTTCTCAGCATGTTGACATGATCTCAGGCCTCTTGGAATGCGGGTCTCATCTCAGGGCCCACCTGGCTCAAGGGAGGCATTCTCTCAGTCGCTTTCACTATCAGCCGCCGGAGCAACCCGGCCTTGGAGGCCCTGTTATGATTATCTTTCCTTAGGTTCACACAGGCCAAGCCCGAAAGGCTTGCACACAGTTCATGAGCAGGGCAAGCTGTTGCAGGATGTAAGTTTCGATTTCCTAGGCTGGAATGTCACGCAGGCCCAGATGCTGTCTGAGGCTGTCGCCACTGAAGCCAAAACGCTGCCTGAAGCTGCTGGAGTGTAACACCTATCTACCTTCCTATCTCTCTCTCTCTCTCTCTCTGATCTATCTATCTTATCTATCTGGAGGGTTTCTGGGAGTTGCAGTCAAGGAATAGGAAATTGGAAATATGCAGGGATTAGGATTGTCTGATAGGTGTCTTGTATCCGAATTTGGTGTCAATTCGTCCAGTGGTTTTTGAGTTATGTTAATCCCACAAATGAACATTACATTTTTATTTTTATATTTATTTATTTATTTATTTCGATTTCTTGGCCGCCACTCCCAGTGGCTTGGGGCAGCTCACAAATCAAGTAAAAACAACCAACACATAACACCTTAAAACATCACATATTACACATTAAAAGAGATTGAGAGCTGAATAATTAGGTTTCAAATGCCGGTCGGAATAGTCAGGTCTTACTGGCCTTCCGAAATGCCATGAGGTGGCAGAGTGACCTAATCCCTGGTGGTAAGGAGTTCCAGAGTGTGGGAGCAGTAATAGAAAATGCCCTTCTCCTCGTCGAAGTGAGGCGGTAGGCTTTGGCACTCGGGACAGAGGGAAGATCCTGGTCTTCTGATCTCAATGATCTCATGGGACAATATGGGGTAAGGCGGACCCTCAGGTACACTGGCCCCAGACCATACAAAGCCTTGAAAGTCAAAACTAACACTTTGAAGGTGATCCGGAATTCAATAGGTAGCCAGTGCAGTTCCCGCTGAATAGGTGTGATACGATGGCTCACAGGCAGGCCCATGAGCAGTAGGGCTGCGGCGTTCTGCACCAGCTTAGGTTTCTGGGTCACTGACAGAGGTAGGGCAATGTAAAGAGCATTACAGTAGTCTAACCTTGAGATGACCGTCGCTTGGATCACTGAGGCCAGATTGCGACGGGACAGGTAGGGGGCCAGGTTCCAAGCCTGGTGAAGGCGGAAAAATGCAACTTGGCTAACCATGGAGATATGAGACTCCATGGAAAGCCGAGTGTCCAGGTAGACTCCAAGGCTCTTTACTGTTGATGACGGGCATAATGCCATGCCATCCAGGGTTGGAAGCTGGAGTTCCCCATCGCCCAGGCGACCTAGCCAAAGGATCTCCATCTTCGCTGGATTCACCTTCAACCTACTGGCTCGCAGCCATCCAGTAACGGCCTCGAGGCAAAGATGGAAATTATCGGGTACAGAGTCGGGCCGGCTTTCCATCCTCAGAATGAGCTGAGTGTCATCAGCATACTGATGGCACTCAAGCCCAAAACTGCGCACCAGCTGGGCAAGTGGTTGTATATAGATGTTATATAATAGAGGGGAGAGAATGGCCCCCTGGGGAACCCCACAAAGTAGTGGGGAACCCCCGGAGACCACTTCGCCCCTCCTCACTCACTGTGTCCGGTTCCGGAGGAGAGCATGTAGCTCTCCTCATGCTGTAGACAGAATTTGCATTGCTAGTTACATTGCTGTATGCATGTCTACTTAGCAATAGGTCTTAATGAGTTTGAAGGGACTTGCTTCCAGGGAAATGTATTTCAATCACTTGTAACCCGCTCTTCTCTACCCCAGAAGGGGGATTCAGGACGGAAGCTGCATATAGGACTGAAATTTGGACCTATATATTTCTCAATTTATTTTTCTCTTGATAACAGTAACATCCACAAGAGAAAAAAAACAAGCAAACAAATTAAGAAAGTAAGAGTTATAATAAATCTATTATAGAACAGACAGAAGATAGGAAATGGCAGAATCACACTCAGACGTATCATTTGGAACAGGGCTGTCCAACTTCTACCGGACCGGGGGCCTGAGTTCCGGTCAGTGATCACCTGGGGGGCCTAAGGGTCTGCCTCCGCCCCTGGCTCTGCCCCCTCCCTGGCTCCAGCCACGCCCCCTCCCCCGGCTCCGCCCCCTCCCCAGGCTCCAATTCCATATATTTAATATTAACATAGGGGGGGAAGGGAATGCCACACATGGGAGGCATAATTAAACAATTCCATATATTTAATATTAACATGAGGGGAGAGGGAGGGAATGGAACACATGGGAGTGAGTGAGAACAGTTGAAAGGAAGGACGAAAGGGTGGGTGGGTGGGTGGAAGGAAGGAAAGAAGGTGAAAGAGAGGGAGGGAAGAAAGAAGGAAAGAGTGGAAGGAAAGGAAGGGAGGGAGTAGAAAGAGAGAGAGGGAAGGGGGAGGAAAGAAGGCCGGGCGATGGAGGCGAGTGCGCTGAGGGCCTGAGCACCTCCGAGACAGAGCAGCAGCAATCCTGAGGAGGAGGAAGCAAGCGAGAGGAGAAAGATAGAGAGGAAAGGGGCAGGGAAGAAAGGAGGATGAAAGGGTGGAATGGGAGGAGGGAGGGAGAAGAAATGTGGCTCACCTTAATGCTGAATGCTTCCTTGCAATAACTCCCCTCCCTGGGAAGGGAGGGAGGATGAGAAGGAGGAAGGAGCGCTGCCGAGGCGGAAAGCCATGCAGCCGGGTCGCTCTTCCTGTTTGCTGCCAAGGGGGCGGGGCCCGAGAGACATCACTCCCTCCCATTGGCCCCCTCCTTCAGGAGAAGAGGAGGGGACCAATAGAAAGCCAAGGAGCGGGACCAAATAATAATAATAATAAATAATTTTTTATTGAAAAAAATTACAATATTTTAAAATATATATTATTTATTGCAGGAGGGTAAGGGGCTGTAGCCAAGGGGCTAGGGGGCCGTGTACGGCCCCCGGGCCGCCTGTTGGACAGTCCTGATTTGGAACAATAAGAAATAGGCCACCACCATAGTCTCTTGGCGGACATGCAGAGTTCCGGTAAGCTTGATTTCTTAAAGCACCGATGCAGGGGAAGAGAAGAGTGTGCCGTTGCTTCAAGAGTGCGTGTCTCAGATCCAATGGTGGGTGTGGATTAGTTAGGGGTACAGTAAATTTATCAGTCTCCAAGATGAGCTTGACGCTCCTGCTCTGTCTCTCAAGGTCCCTTAAGAAACCTATGCGTCTTGTTCAAAACTAGATTCATTCCCTTGTCATTATGTTAAAGATGTAACAGAAGTCAGGAAAAAATGAAAGTGTTAAGCATTCAGACAGGACTTGAATGTGGCAGGTAACACCTACTTAACAAAGGGGTAAGACAGGTTACCAAATGCCAAAGGGATTCTGCACAAAGCTACGTACTTTGAAATACTTCAATTTATGGAGCCCTACATAAAACGTCAAGGACTTGCATGAGACATTTTGACATGTCAGAAGAATAGCGGGGGATTTCCAACAGCAAACATAAATTACTTTTGCAGATATTAATAAATTCATAATCAAGAGTCAAGCTGTCTTCTATCTGCCATCTTCTGAATAATTGTAGATAACTCCTAAAGTATAATTCACTATTACCTGCCATGCTTCATATGGGAACATGTTCACAGTTTTGATTTCGACCTGCATATGACCCAATTAATTAATTTTGTTACTATGTATGCATTAACTTTGTCTGAAGACCTTGTCACATGTGCTGCCAGAGTCAGCTAGCCTCTCCACATCTTGGTGGCGCCCGCACAAGGGGCGTAAGAGAGAGCGGTATATCAAATTGAATCAATCAATCAATAAATAAATAAACTTTCGGTTTCTCATTCTACCATATTTTGTCTGTACTGTTAAAACCAACATTAAAATAAAAATGTCATGCACTAGGAAAGATGGGTCAAACGGGATTTAGGAGGCTTCTCACCATGTGATGCGGGGGGAGCCACCGTGGTGCAGACTAGCATGGGGCGACAGGCCCATGCCCGTTGTGCGGGCGCCACCAAGATGTGGAGAGGCTGGCTGACTCTGGCAGCACATGTGACAAGGTCTTCGGACAAAATGAAATTAGTGCATGGCATTTTTATTTTAGAGTTGGTTTTACCAGTACAGACCAAATATGGGAAGATGGGGAGCCTCCCATCAACCGCCACCAGCTCACTTTTACCAGCTTCCTTTCAGCCACAGAGCCATCCCAGAGGTAGTTTTACTGGGTGTGGTGGGAGCCATTGGGTTCTGTGGCCAAACTTAAAAAAACCCCATTGCCACCGCCGAAAACCAGCCCATGTGGAGAGGTCCCTAGTTTAGGTTGTAATGTTCCATTAATTATGTCGCTTGCCTTTGGAGTACAAGAATGTTAGTTCACAAAATACATAGAATTGGCTGCAGCCCACCCTGTGGTCATGGAGCATGTCAAGGTGCTACAATCTTGTTGGAAATAGACATCCTTATCAGGCCTCCTCTGTTTAATGATTTGTCTGTATATAACATGTAGGCCAGGATTACCCATAAGGCCAACCTAGGCCATGGCCTAAGGGTGCAAGCCGGGGGGAGGGGGGCGCAGATCACAGACCAAAAAAAATATGTTGAAACAAATAAAAACGCAACACGCATGGAGATGAGGAAGGAAGGATACCGGAGGTCCTCCTTTTCGGCGGCACCCTTGCCCCTTCCTGAGTACCAGCTCCTGCCTCTGCTATTGTTGCGCAAACAGCGTATGCGCAGGGGCTCTCGATACTGGCGTCGGCGTCGACAGGAGGAACAATTAACTTCCTCGATACCGACAGCATCCACTTGCTGGCTCCTTCAGTGCAAGTACAAGAAATTCCATTGCACAGTCTGCGCATGCCCTAACATCATGAAAGCTGGTATTCCTCCTCCAACACAAGGAGGAGACTCCTCCTTTCTGGAGGGAGAAGCGTAACTGCTGGCTACCACACATGCGCAAACCCCAGTACAGGAGAGAAGCCCAATGCGACAAGCCCCGGTATTGGGGAGACGCGCGGCATCGGTAAAGCTGCTGACTACAACGCATGCGCAATCCCCGATACCGGGTAGGAGCCAAGTGCCTCAAGCCCCGGCATCAGGGTGGAGGCTCCTCCCCCATGCCTGCATCCATAGTGCCTGCCGAGAGGGAAACTCCTGTGGCGGACCTGGTGGGGCCACACCGGGAGAGCTGGATGCGGGGCCCTAAGGGGGATGAAAGGATGTGTGGGGGCGGTAGTGCGGTAGAGGTTGGCTTAAAGGGGGCGTAATTCCAAAGTGTGGCCTAGGGTGCAAAAAGGTGTTAATTCGGGCCTGATAACATGCTGTTTTGTTTACTGAAGTGTACTGTATATATCAGGGGTCAGAAACCTATGGAGCGGGAGCCAGATGTGGCTCTTTTCATGATTGCCTCTGGCTCTCCAGAGCACCCCGGGCCAGGGTTTCCCAGCATGCAGCGGGGAGGAGTGATGCAAATGCGCCGCGACTGCCGCTTCTGGGCTGCCATCGCTGCCTCTTCCTCATCCCCCGCTGCTCTTGGGGCCCTGCACCTTCTTCGCCGGGGATGGAGGAGCCCGGTGGCGCCACTTCATCCTCGGCTTCCTCTTTGTTCTCCGCCACAGGCCTCAGGGGAGGCGGCGGAGGCGGGTCTGGCCCTGGCACTGAGGACTCGGCCTCGCTGTGCCCGGGGGATGCCTAGCTCATCGGTCTCATTGTCGGGCAGGTCAAGAGCCACTGCCTTTTCGACACCTTCCGGAGGCACTGCCTCGCCGACGTCAACACCGAGGTCCGCCTTGGCCCCGCGCCCTCTTCCTCCTTCCGTCCTTTCTCTTCCTTTCTTCTTCCCTCTCTTTTTCTTTCATTCTTTTTCCTCCCTCTGTCCCTACCTTCTTTCCTCCCTCTTCGTTCCTTTCTCTCCCTTCCTCTTCCATTCTTTCCTTTTCTCCTTCCTTTCCCCCCTCTCTCCCCTTCCTTCTTTCCTCCATTCTCCATCCCTTTCTCTTCCTTCCTTCCTCTTCCATTCTTTTCCCCCAAGTCTTCCTTTCCTTCTCCTTCCTTTCTTTTCACTTCCCCCTCTCTTTCCTTCTTTCTTTTCTTCTTTTACCTACATTATTTACTTTTTCTTTCCTCACTCCCCTGCTTTGCTTTTCCTTTCTTTTCCTTTCTTCCTCTCCTTTCTTTCCTCCCTTCCCATTTCCTTCTTTCTTTCTCTGTCCTTGTCTCTCTCCTGCTTTGCTTTTCTTCCTTTTCCATAGTTCATTCTTCTTTTCTTTCTTCCTCTCCTCTACCTCCTTTATTTCTTCTTTCTTTCTTTCCCCCTTCCTTCCTTCCTTCCTTCCTTCCTTTCTTCCTTCCGCCTTCTCTTCCTTCCCAGAGTCCTGAGCATGCCTTTTGCAGAGCCAGGTCTGAAGTGTCCCGCCATTCTGCCTTTTGGGGAATCCTTTTCTCATCGTATGTTCGTATATACTCACATTTAGTTGAATTCGGTCTTAAAATATATGATATATATTATATGGCTCTCACTGAAATAATTTTCCAAATATTTTGCTTTCATGGCTCTCTGAGTCAAAAAGGTTCCCGACCCCTGGTATATATGTTCTTGGTATGCAGTTTGTGCCTAGGCCTGGCTCATGCGTGCTAAAACAGCAGCAGCAAATGCAGCAGAAAAAAAACATGTATCGGGCAAACAAAAATGTGGAATAGATGAATATATTTATTTTGGTTTTATTTAGTTTCACTTTTTCCCATCTTGAATTTATCTTATGCCATTTCTTCTTCTGTCTGCAAATAAATAATTTAGAATTAAATCCAGATTTTAAATGTATTTTATGTACATTTCTTTCAAGATGTGCACATTTCAACAATAACATACATTTTCCTCTATTACACACCTTTTATATGTAGGGTGCCTTAATATGAAGGCTTGAAACAGGATATGTGGGTTTTCATAGTGTCTGAAAATTTGTCTCATCATGCATGACCCTTATCCGGATTTGGGATTCTCTATGATGCACACAGACAGTACAACCTTCATATCCATTGAATTCATATAGATATGTAAAATTGCAGGTTGTAGCAATCCCAGAGAAAGGCTGGATTTCCAGAGGAGGAATCTATTTTGTCCCTATGCAAAATGCATACAGAGGACATAATTTCTTGGATGTGGATAAATGCCCCATGGGCATGGGAATCGTACCATACATGTATTTGATATATGTCATTTTGTATGCATGTTTTGACTGGAAAAAGCATTTCAGAGGTTGGAAAAATCAAAATTCCACTGTACAAAACTATGTTTGGCATTACATACTGGTTGTTGAAAGAAAAATTAAGTAAGATCACATTTAAAGCTAATTGAAATAATTTCTTCCACATCCCTTAGTTCAGTGTTTCTCAACCAGTGGGCTGTGGCATACTAGTGTGCCGTGAGCAATCATCAGGTGTGCCATGAGAAAAGCTCTCTGCCCCCTTCCTCCCCCCTCCTCTTGCCGAACTCCTGCTGCTTGGGAGAGGAGGAGGAAGGGACAGGTGGCCGCAAAGAAAAAGAAGAAGGGACCGTGGCACTGCCTCCTTCGGCCGTTTCCCCAACCAGCCTCCAATCTGCCATGACTCCCGCCATGACTTTCGCCCCTTGCTTGTTGAAGCCGCGCGGAGGAGGAGCCCCGCCTACTGAAGCCCGTCCACCGCTCATGCTCCTCCTCTGTGAGAGCTGAAGCCGGGGAGGGGGATGTGACGCAGCCTGGCTCCGCCCCCTACCCCCGGCTTCAGCACTCCCACAGCTTCGCCAGCCTTGAGGGGGCAGTGCCAAGCCAGCGGTGGCAGAGCCAGCACAATGCTGGCTTGCCCCCTCAGAGCTGGTGAAGCTGTGGGAGAACTGAAGCCGGGGGGAGTGGGCGGGGCATGGCATGGCCTGGCTCCTCCCCCTTCCCCGGCTTCGGCACTCCCAGCAGCTGCTCCAGCCTTGACGGGGCAATGCCAAGCCAGGATTGTGCTGGCTCTGCCACCGCTTGCTTGGCATTGTCCCCTCAAGGCTGGAGAAGCTGCTGGGAGAGCTGAAGCTGGGGGAGCGGGCGGGGCATGGCATGGCCTGGCTCTGCCCCCTCCCTCGGCTTTGGCACTCCCAGCAGCTGCTCCAGCCTTGAGGGGGCAATGCCAAGCCAGCATTATGCTGGCTCTGCCACCACTGGCTTGGCATTGACCCTCAAGGCTGGAGAAGCTGCTGGCACTCCCGGCCTGGCAGGTGGCTCCCAGCAGCTGCTCTAGCCTTGAGGGGGCAATGCCAAGCCAGCATTATGCTGGCTCTGCCACCACTGGCTTGGCATTGATCCCTCAAGGCTGGAGAAGCTGCTTGGAGAGCTGAAGCCAGGGGAGGGGGTGGGGAATGGCACAGGCTGGCTCTGCCCTCTCCCCCTGGCTTCGGCACTCCCAGCAGCTGCTCCCAGCAGCTCACCATCCCCCAGCTGTTCTTTACTGTGTTAGAGTGTCATTTTGTGTCATTTTGGTTGGTGGTGTGCCCCAGGATTTTATTAATGTTAAAAGTGTGCTCAAAAAAGGTTGGGAAACACTGCCTTAGTTAGTAAACATCAGCATATTGGTCTGTATACAGAACTCCATTGAGATCTGGCTGGAACAAATGAGTTAAAGGCATCATCAGCCAAAGGCCTAGGAAAGTGAATGCGAATAAGAAAAGTCCTTAACTGACAAGCATCCATATTCTGGGAAATGCTTTTTAGCCTAAGATGACATGAGGATGAAATCACATTTAAATGACATTTGTGGTTGGTTATTTTAAATCTCATGAACACCGAGAAAAGGAAATTAATGTTAGCACTTCACACATTACCACATATCCTGTGATGAATTGAGTCACTGTGTAATAGCCTCGTGTCCTTATTAGTCGCTGATGTGATTTATATTCAGTGACATTATTTATAGATCAGGAAATTATCTGCTCTAATATGAGCGAAGAGAATTTTAGGAAGTACACTGTGAGCAGCCCCATTTCAGATCGAACTCGTATTTAGCACCCATTGCCTGGAGCAGTGTTTTTCAACCTGTTTTGAGCCGCGGCACGTTTTTTACATTTACAAAATCCTGGGGCACACCACCAACCAAAATGACACAAAATGGCACTCTAACACAGTCATACATATAGTTAATATGTTTTTAAATGTATTTATACACTCACTGTGAAACCTGGACCTGTTTCGATGAACAAAACATATATATGGCTTCCTCTCACATACTTATACATGGCTATCATGTCTTCCATCAGCCTTCTCTTCTTCAGGCTAAACATGCCCAGCTCTTCAAGCCGCTCCTCATAGAGCTTGTTCTCCAGACCTTTGTGAAATTTCACCCTGAGTGAAACTTGCTTCCAGTTAACTATGTCATGAAGCTGTTATAAAAAAAATCCAGTAAAATAGTTTAAAAAACCCACAACAATTCCAAGCGGAGAGGCTCAATTTGTTTCTTGGAAACCTATGAATGCTTCAGCCTCCTGATGCTCTCAGGTTCGCTCACTGCCCAATTCACTGACGTGGAGCTTCCGGCATTCGGCGGAACCCTTCCTTCGCTTCGGGGAGGATCTTTGGGGAGGGAAAGAGGGAGAAAGAGCTGCTAGGAGGGGGAAGAGTGCCAATTTCCCACGGCACACCTGATGATCGCTCACGGCACACTAGTGCGCCATGGCACACTGGTTGGAAAACACTGGCCTAGAGTTGTTTATACTTTCTGAAAGTTGCTCTCCATGGTTTACCATATGTAGTTGCTGCCTGAAGCTCTGTAGCTAGAGATGCCAAGGATTGAAGCAAGAACATGTCGGATTCAAGAAGCGTTCCAACACTTAATTCTCTACTAGTAACCACCATCTATTCTAGGCTCAAAAATATACTGGATGGATTTTTCTTTTGTTTCTGTGTCCATGAAAGGTAACGCTTGGATTGAATGGAACTTGCATTTTTCATGAAATCCAACAAGCATGCATAATTTTGCCTCAGTTCCTTGACTAGGCAGATTTAGGCACCTTCTACACTGCCGTATAAAATCCAGATTATTTACGTAGGTAGACGGGTCCCAAACCGTTCAGGGCTTTGATTCCTAAAGCATCATGGAATTTGAAGTTTAGTGAGATATTGACTAAAGGTGCATCTAGAAAGAATACTCTTTGACACCACGTCAACAACCATCTCTCAATGCTATAGACTTATGGGAGTTATAGTTTAATAAGACCTTTAGCTTTCTCTGCCAAAGAATGCTGTTCTCTCACCAAACTACAAATTTAGCAATTCTATAGCATTAAGCAATGGTAGTTAACATGGTGTCAACCTGTATTAATTCTACCATGTAGGTGTACCCTAATACTATTTTTAAGGGATTGGATCCATTCTCATTACAGTCCTCAAGGTCTCTCAAGTGTCTTTCTACACTACACATTTAAACTCCATTAATCCTCAGTTTCCCTCATTTCAAGGTACCATATAATTAAGCTGGTATATCATCATCATCATCACTTTATTTCTTATTAATCACCCTCCATCGAGATGCTCCAGGCAATTTACACAGAAACAGTATATGAAGATAGGCTTTAAGTTTCATTAAATTGATGCAATAAATGAGGGGAAAGTTATGATGGCAGGTGGATAATAAGTAAGTAGACTGGTCAACCATAGGTAATATGTTGGTGTTGAGAAGGAAGGCTTTCCTTATTTTTATTTCTTTTGGATAAGCCCAAGACACTGCCATTGAGATTGTCCTCACTGCAGCATTGTCTGTTACTGTTACTTGTTCTCATTACTGAGATGAATGGAAGTACCCCCAGGGTCTCCTTCAGGGTCAAGCCAGTTGATTCAAGGATACCATCCATCCATCTTGTCCTTGGTCGGCCCCTCTTCCTTTCCCCTTCCATTTTCCCCAGAATCTTCTTTAAGCTTTCCTGTCTTCTCATGATGTGGCCAAAGTACTTCATCTTTGCCTCTAATATCCTTCCCTCAAACGAGCAGTCAGGCTTTATTTCCTGAAGCATGGACTGGTTGGATCTTCTCGCGGTACAAGGTACTCTCAGAATTTTCCTCTAGCGCCACAGTTCAAAAGCATCTCTCTTCCTTCGCTCAGCCTTCCCTATGGTCCAGCTCTCACATCCATAGGTGACTACAGGGAATGCCATTGCTTTGACTATGCGGATCTTTGTTGCCAGTGTGATGTCTCTACTCTTCACTATTTTATGGAGATTGGTCATGGCTCTAGTGTTGCCATATGTCCCTTATTCCAAGGGACGTCCCTTATTTTGGCCCTAAAGTTTGTGTCCCTTTTTTCAGTCCCTGTCCCTTATTATAACAGGACAGGACTGGGCGGGGTTGACCAGAGGAAGATGCGCGTTGCGGTTTCCACAGCAATGCCTGCCCGGGGATTCCAACTCGCAGGGCAGGCTAACAGTCATGCGCTTGCAAGTATGTGCCTGCCTGCATCCCCGTTGGAAGGAAGAGGCGATACGGGACTTTTTCAAAGTACAGTAGACTCAATTAACCGTTACCCAAGGGGAATGTTAGATCATGTTGGATAAATATAGTTTCTGCTTGCTTGAGAGTTACTCTTAAAATAGGCCTAGCTGTGCATCCCAATACTATACAATGCTGTGTATCCCATACTATACTATACCATCCTCTCCCCCTTATTATTCAATGTGTATATGCGCCCCCTGGCCCAGCTGGCCTGCGACTTTGGTCTGGAGTGTTATCAGTACGCTGACGACACCCAGCTTCTGCTGAGAATGGACGGCAGGCCGGACACCGTACCCGATTGTTTCCATCAGTGCCTGGAGGCTGTGACTGGTTGGCTGCGGGCCAGCCGGCTGAAGGTGAACCCGTCGAAGACGGAGATCTTGTGGCCTGGTCGACCTGGACGGGATGAGTGCCGGCTCCCTACCCTAGACGGCGAACGGCTTAGCCCATCGCCGGTTGTTAAGAGCTTAGGTGTTAGACTGGACCCCCTGCTGACCATGGAGACCCAGGTCTCCGCGGCCAGCAGGGCGTCATTTTTCCACCTACGTCAGGCTAGGCGACTGGCACCCTACCTTTCCAGGGACGACCTGGCCACGGTGATCCAAGCGACGGTCATCTCGAGATTAGACTACTGTAACGCCCTCGTTGGCCTTCCCTTGGCGACAATCCGGAAACTTAAGCTGGTGCAGAATGCCGCTGCTCGCTGCTGGCGGGAACGTCGGTAAGGGCATAATAATCCTCCGAAGCTGTACTGGCTACCTATTGAGTACCGAATTTTCAAGGTGTTTATTCACCTTTAAGGCCTTACACGGCCTAGGGCCTGCGTACCTGAGGGACCGCCTTGCCCCATATATTCCCCCGAGATCACTACGTTCTGAGGAGGCGAACCTGCTTCTGATTCCATCGGTCCGCGTCTGTCACCTGTCGGCAACTAGGCAGAGGGCCTTCTCTGTGGCAGCTCCGGTACTCTGGAACTCTCTCCCGGATGATGCCCGAGCTGCCCACAGAGCTTATCCCGCTTCGCAGGGCCTGCAAGACCGCTTTGTTTAGACTGGCCTTCGGATAGGCGGACAAATTGAACGTATTCATCTGCATAATCAGTACCCTGGTCCAGGGATTGCTATAATGCACATACTACCACACTCGGGATCTGTTGTTGTTTTTATTGCTGTTTTTATGTCTGTTTTTACTGTATGGCAACATATATGTACATGCCAGCCGAATTTTATATTGTTATCCGCCCCGAGCCTGCAGGGAGGAGCGGAATATAAGATGGAACAAATAAATAAATAAATTAACTATTGGCATAATAATCATGAAGATGTACTGTCTTATAAAATTTATTTTATTTTAATGTTTAAAGTGCACTTTTAATGTCAGCAAAGTCGAGTACTAAATACAGGTGGAGAAAATTAGGTAGTTCTAATAATGTTTTTATGCATGACAAAGTATGCAGAAACATACCATGTCCTGTTAAGACGGTATAAGTCACTTTCTTTTTTAGTTGGTTGCAAAAGGAAGTCCTTGAAAAATAATGCAATCACTTGCCTCTTTGTTTGCAGAGTGATGCTGCCTTTCTTCGATTCCAGGTTTCCTTTGTAGCTCCTCAAATGGTCCTCCGGCACACGAAGTCCTGAGGTCCCCAGAGAATACAGTCTTTGGGTGAAGGGCTGGCCTTCCTATCACTGCATTCCTGGCTTGAGAGTGTTGGGAGAAAGCTATACATGGGCAAAGATGCGTTGTCTAAGGGAGAGCTTTAGATTTCCGCGTGCTTCGTCCATGTGCAATCCTTGGAATGAGGCCAGAGAGGAAGTCCTGCCCCTCAGGTAAACTCCAGAAGAGGAGGAGTTAGGGGCGGTGACGTCAGGTTAGGAGCCAAGACACAACTCCTCCCATCAAGCCCACATGGCTGGACAATAGAACAAAGGCCTTGCAGGTGAAGGCAACCAAAATACAGATATACAACCAGCCCCGTGGGGGCGCCACAGTTATCAATCAGTCTTGTTGCCATAATCTTGGTTTTTTAAAATGTTTAACTGCAACCCAGCTTTTGCACTTTTTTCTTTCACCTTGATTTCTTTTTAATATTTGTGAGTCGCACCACCAGTGGTGATGAATATACAACAGTTTAAAACGGATACAAGTCTGAGGAAGGCTCAGACATTCAGAGGTACCGATCAGGCCTTCTTGATGAGAAGGCTCCTCGGCTCCTCCTCACTTTTGGCCATCAAAGTGGTATCATCTGCATATCTAGGGTTGTTAATGGTTCTTCCAGCAATTTTAACTCCAGCCATGGATTCGTCAAGCCCCGCACATCCTCGCATGATGTGTTTCTGCATACATGCTAACACAATCCTGTGCCTGTTTGGAGCATGGCCCCATTTCAGTCAGCTCTGAGTAGGTTGATGCCATGAGAATTTTAAACACTCTTGGTCAAACTTTGGCAAGTTGCAACATGGAAGAGAAGCCAAACTGCTGTAGGTTAGGCAGACAGCTTCTTGTTCGTGAGATGCTGTTGTTTTAGCGTGGCGTTTGCCGTCATACCCTGGAGTTTGTGCCAGCGTCTCCATTAGGAGCCATCCCTCTCGCTTCAACACCGCCTCGGCAGAGTTCAAAACTTGGCTGTAGCTTAAAGTTTCCTCTTGGTTGAAACTTGTCATGCAAACATCTCAGCCCACGGGTCCGCTTTCTTTCTTTTCTCTCCAAAAAAGCATTTTACATTTCTGAATATATTTATAAATACAGAAATGGGGTTTTTTTTCCAGCACATGAGCTCAAAGGCTGGGACGGTGTTTGTGATTCCAACATTTGGTGTGGCCATGCAGACCAATGTAGTGTAAAATAATAGGTAGTGTTGTGTATTCTTGTGTGTGCAAAGATTCAATAAGGGAATCTACTGTTAAGCTACCCATAGGTGAAGAAGAGAGTCCCTCCGAGGCTCTTTCTCAACATAAAATAGAGTGAGATGATGAAAATCGTGAGGTTGAGAAATGAATTGCACCATTTCAGATTTAGGACTTTATTGCATGGAGGTGGTAAACCAGCAGTGGGACCATCACCTATGGTGACTCTTCCCTTTGCATGACACTAATTTATTTATTTATTTATTTATTTGACTTCTTAGACGCCACTCCCAGGTGGCTCGGGGCGGCTTACAATCCAGGAGAAGTAAACAACAGTAAGCGTTAAGCACTAAAAACACAATAGCGGTAAACATTAAAATATTACATTAAAACAGCAGTACTAACTAAACTAACATATGTGGCTACTAGACTGACTCAATATTAAAGGCTTGCTGAAATAGCCAGGTTTTACATGCTTTCCGGAAGGTCAGAAGGTCGCGGAGTGACCTGACCTCCGGCGGATAGGAATTCCAAAGCGTAGAGGCAATGATGGAGAATGCCCTTCTTCTCGTTGACGTAAGACTTTGGCACTCGGGATGAGGAGAAGATCTTGATCCTCGAATCTCCGTGATCTTGTGGGACAGTATGGGGTAAGGCGGTCCCTCAAGTACACTGGCCTCAGACCATACAAGGCCTTGAAGGTCACAACCAACACTTTGAAGGTGATCCGGAATTCAATAGGCAGCCAGTGCAGTTCCTGCAATACAGGTGTAATGCGGTGGCCCACAGGCGTGCATGTGAGCACACGGGCTTCAGCGTTCTGCACTAGCTTAAGGTTCCGGGTCACCGACAGAGGTAGGCCAATGTAGAGAGCGTTACAGTAGTCTAATCTTGAGATGACTGTCGCTTGGATCACCGTGGCCAGGTCGCGTCGGGACAGGTAGGGGTCCAGCCTCCGAGCCTGGCGAAGATGGAAAAACGCAACTTGTTGTCAATCTTCCACTTCCCCACAAGAAATATGTTGCTATTGATGCCTAGAGCCTGTTAAAAGCCCCTGAATACAACATGGCTTTGCCTTGTGTGATGAACCTGATCCACTTTTATTCTGACATGCTGGCACGGAGGTAACATCAGGAGCGGAATTATTCACCCTACCTTACTCTTCCTTCCAGTAATTAAAGATGATTTTAATAAAACTATGTTTTTAATTTAAAAAACCATAGTTTCCAAAATATAAGGAGGAGAGAAACTGCGGTAAGGCAGAGTTATGGTCCTCTATAAGACTCTGGTCCTAGCATTCAAGGCCTTTCGAGGTCAGGGTCCTTCATATCTAAGAGACCGTTTAATGCCACTCCACCACCAGAGACTGCCACGGTCAGCTCATGAGAATCTCCTCTATGTCCCTGGCCCTAGAGAGGTCCGTTTGGAGTCCACAAGACAGAGATCCTTCTCCATTGTAGCCCCAATCTTGTGGAACTCCCTCCCTCCCGCCAGACCAAAGAGCCACTCCCGATCTACATGCATTTTTAGGGGCACTCAAGACACGGCTCTTCCGAAGACCCCATGATTGCGGTGACTGTAACCTGTTTATTTTAATTGTGTAAGTCGCCCGGAGCACCTTTGGTGGAGGGCGACTCATAAGAAATAAAGTTAGTTAGTTAGTTAGTTAACTTCCTAATGAGAGGTTTGACCATCAGACCAGAGAGTGGTGAAGCATCGCTGTCTCATAAACTTACTTAACTTACTTAGGCAATTCCTCGTAGCCCAAGGATGATAGACCTCCAAGTTTGCGGTCTTGGTGGTTGGTTCGTAGCTGGCTGTGGATCTTGATCCGCACATTCTCCTGCAGTGAGAACATCGGTTTCCTGGTGGAAGGTAGTCCCAGTCAGGGTTGGCTTGATGCATCATCCACTTGGCACGTGACTCCCTTTTGCCTTCCATTCATGACCCTTCGAATTCTGCAGTACTACTGGTCACAGCTGACCTCCAGTTAGAGCACTCAAAGGCCAGGGCTTCCCAGTTCTCTGTGTCTATGTCACAGATTTAAAGGTTGGCTTTAAGTCCATCTTTAAATCTCTTTTCCTGTCCACCAACATTATGTTTCCTGTTCTATAGTTGGGAGTATAGTAACTGCTTTGGGAGACTAAGATTGGGCATCTGGACAACATGGCCAATCCAGCGAAAGTGATGGTGTACGAGCATCACTTCAATGCTGGTAGTCTTTGCTTCTTCCAGCACACTGGCATTTGTCCGCCTGTCTCTGCAGGACCAGAGAGTGAAGCATGTCTGTCTCATAACCACAAAGACATGTGAAGACGAGGAGTGGTCATTCCCATAAGTTGGCAGTCTATGTGATAGCACAAGTGCCATGGGATAAATCCTATGATTCACACCCTTCTACGCTGCCCTATTTCCCATGATCACATCACAGATTATCTGCTTTAAACTAGATTATATGAGTCTACACTGTCAGGGAAACTGGGATAATCAGATAATCAGGGATCAGATCCCGGATATAGGGGAAGTGTGGAAGGGGGCTTAGATTCGAATAGACTTTGAAAGAAGCCACTTCCTGCTATTTAAAAAAACAAGCCAGGGATCTCAGAATAATTTGGGAGTACATCCCTTTCATGAAATCACGGATAGAAATGCACTGGGAATGTGGCGCAGTTGGCTAAGTGTCAGCTGCATAAGATCTCTCTGACCAGTCGGTCATGAGTTTGAGGCCTGCCCGGGTCGAGCTGGATGCTCAACCTTTAAGTGTAGCCTGCTGTCAACCTTTGAAGCCCGAAAGACAGTTGCATATGTCAAGTAGGAGATAAAGGTATCACATTAAGTGGGGAGGCAATTTTTGACTGAATTATGAGGCCATTAAAGAACTCCAGGAACGCTGAGGAATGCGGAAGGAACAACAAGGGACGCTGGGAACGCTGAGAGATGAGGAGTGCATCAGCTCCCCCTGGTGGCCAGAGTTTGCCTCTGTTCGTCTATATGTTGTGTTTGTGGAAACAGCAGGGAATGACTGCTAAGTATGTGTACTTGTAATCTGCTCTGAGTCCCCTTCGGGGTGAGAAGAGCGGAAAATAAATAAATAAATAAATAAATAAATAAATAGATAAATAAATAAATAAGAGAAGGTGGGAAAACCCCTCCACCCAATATTTTGGAACAGAAATCCTTGTTTTATAACTAGAACATGGGCACATGGATTGGGGGTTCTAGAAGTTAGTGTTAAAGATAATACTTTTTAAAAGACATTCCCAAGCTCTCTTGACAACAATGGATATATTTGTTCCCTCTCCCCAATAATGGCCGTGTGTGTGCATGTGTGTGTTTGGCTTAGGCTCTGTGTTTTTCTTCTCTAAGTCCATTCACAGACAGCAAAATTGAAATAATAAATAAATAAAATGCAAAGAAAAATGTGCACCTGCCTGTAGGCCATGTTTTGGACCACAGATAACTCTCGGTTCAAGAGAGGGTCAGCATCTGAGATAGAAAGAGCACATTGAGGAAATAAGTAAGAAAATCATAGCATACCGGCCACAGCCAATTCAAACAATCACACAAAGAATTGCACAGGGAAGTCATATGTGCCCTTAAATAACATCACAGAGAATTGTGCAGACGGTTTGCTTTTGCTAAAATAGTAAAGGGGTTATTTCTCTCTCGTTTTTCCCTTGTCTTCTTTGCATTTGATCTCTTTCAAACCTTGCAATTCGAGTGCCTTGATACCACTGTAACTGCCATGGCTCTAGCCTCTCCAATCCTGGGCCAGAGAGCTCTAGTCTCACAGCTTTTGTTTGGTGTCACTCTAAGCATATCTTTTGCCTGCCCATCCCTGAAATAACGAGACAACACAACATTTTATTGGGTTCAAATTGGGCAACTTTTATGTAGTGGTTACCTATTTAACTTTCCTTAACTTAACTCATGGGGTGTCAGGAATATGGTGTATCCAAGCCAGGTAGCATCCCTACCCGGCTTAACATAAGTAATTTACGGACGAAACACCTGGATGGCCTGGTTGTCCAACCAGGTCAACCCTTTAAGGGAAATGAGTGAGAGGTCTCTTCTCAAGATATTGAGATCAGCCTCTTCCCATTCCAGGGCCGTTGAACTTTACCTCACCCTTCAACTTGAAGGTGAGTGTTTAACTTAATGGCCTTCACTCCTAAAAGGGGGGGGGGTGCCTTAGGTACACACCAACTATGGGATTTCCCTAGCTATTTTCCGCTAAGGACTATTTATGAAATATCACCACCCATCTAGCCCCTAAACAGTAAAAGGGTAGGCAAACCCCCCCCCCTCCACCCAAAACATAGGGTGAAGGGGAAACTTATTCCTACCCAGTTTCAGTGGGCAACCAAAGTCAATGCTGTTAATGGGTGGGAGTGGTGGGCTGCCATCCAGGCGCAGACTGAGCTTGGGGGCTGGCCTTCCCATCGGATGGCCACGCCCCCTGCCTCTAGAAGGTTCTAACAGAACCCTCCTCTTTACACGTGGGAGGGAGGCAAATTGCTCTTACCTGCAAAGTCTTTGTTCTATGGTCCCATTGTTCTGCCATGCGGTCACTCTCTGCCATGCAGTCACTCAGGGGAGGAGCTGCATCCTGGCCCCAAACCTGGTGTCCCCGCCCTCAACTGAAGCAGGCAAAACCAGGAGTTATGGAACTCCGAGTACCAAATTAACTTTACCAAGCTGCCTGTTCGTGCGGGTTCAAGGATGAGGAAAATCACACGACAACTGTGGAGTAGGTGAAAATCAAAAAGATTTATTTCTGGCACCAGCTGGTGGGCTCTTGCCAGCAGAACTCGCTGCAAATCAGGGGCAAAAGAACCCCGTCACTTTCCATACAAAGACATTTATACCCCAATGGAGTCATTTCAGTTAAGCCCACCCCTTCTTCATGGATAAAAACAATCATAATAGGCTGGTGATTACTGTTGCTTACATGACATTTCATTAATCCAATAAACAGTTCATTTTCATCTGCATCATATTTCAAAGTTACACCTCTAAATGAGAACAATAGTCATTTCTTGTTAGTTCTTTCTCACAGTACCATATCAGTGTTAAGTCTCCTGATGTTCTCAAGCTGAAACATTGACTCCCAGGCTCCGTGCCAGCAACGGAGGGGGTCAGACTCTCTGTCATGCGCAGTGCTTTCTCAATTCGCATTAAGTTTTCCCATTAGCACAATCTGTACTGATTCACTCATCTAGCCTATGTTATCTTCTGTTAGGCACAGAGTGCATCAAAATCTTTTTGTGGGAAACTCATCGCAAGGAGTTTCCTACACTTACGTCTGGAACACCTTAAGAGGACCAATTTACTTTCCAGTCCCGTGGGACCCCAGGTTCTCCAATCCGGACAGCATGCACACCCTTTACTGTATCTATGGAGCTCTGCACTGCCCTGGCAAAGCATCTGAGCAAAATGGGCAGGCAGCACATAATGATTAGCACAGAACATATTACCACTATGATTATCATCACAAGCGTACGTAACCAATGTAAATTTGGTAACCAGTCTAGCAATGAACTCCAAAAATCACTTGGAGCTGAATAAGTCTTCTGTACCTTTCTAGCAACACTCTGAATCCTATCCAGATCCAGCTCAATGTCACCACTTTTATTTATAAAATGACAGCAGGTTACGTTTAACCACACACAAAGACCACCTTCCTTGGACAGGAGGTAATCTAGAGCCAACTTCTGCTGCATAGCCATTCTTGCCAGAGAATCCATTTCTATCTGCAAGGACCACATTCCTTCATGGGTGTCATTGGCTAACGATTCCAAGTCATGTGATAACACACGCAACTGTTTTATGTTCCAAGCCACCCCAAACCAAGGTCCTGCAATTGCTATAATCTTCTGGCCTTCAGTTAGGAAAGTTCTGTCAGGATCATACCCATAACGCTGCACATCCGCAAATGAGCGCTTATGGACATGTAGGTATAAATTTGTCACTTGAGTCTCCTTGGGGAGCACTCTCAAGCCCCCAGGCTGTAGGGTGCCTAGGGTGCATACTCCAGACCAAACTACAGGAAGCACAGGCATCGCCACCTTTCCACAAATCCAAACTATTCCCTCGGGAAGTCCTGTGGCACGATACCCTAAACGTCTAGCAGGCAGATTCTGAACCAGGTTCACTATAGCATTCTCATGATGGTTCCTGAACAAAATGTGGGTGCAATTTGAACTCTCCCAACTCCAAGTCCAAACACCTGTCGTCCTCAGACCACAACGTCCCTTGTACCTGCTATGTACTGTAATCGTGTGATCACAGGCAGGGTAGGAACCTAGCTCAACCTGTTTATACAGCTCATACATGCCAAACCTCTGGCTTCCTGCATAGTAAGGCCTCTCTTCCTTCTCCCATTTAAAACACAGCGCAGCTTTTAACACAGGAGAACGGTGAGTTACCATGAACCAAACCCTTTCTGCTTCCCTTCCTATCAGTTCCTGCTTTCCCTTAGTATTATTCCATCCTTTTAACGTCAACACCCCGCTAGGAACTATCGGCCATCCTGACTTATGGCTAGAAGGGCCTTGACTACAAATCCAGCATGAATTTAAACTCAGTTCATGTGACATGTTAGTTATCAGTCTATGAAACATATTTTGCTCCCACCCCCCGTGTGTCCCAGTAATGTACAATGTCAATATCAGAGCCACGAATCCAAACACTGTTCTTACTCCCCCGGGGCGCTTACATCTGTAACTCTGTCCCATTAAGATGCATAGCCACCACCGAAATGAGAGTGCCTTTGGCTCTGTCCATCTTTCTTGCGTTGGACCACCATTTCCCGGATTGAGAGCGATGGTATCAGACGACTCTTCTGTGGCCTTCTTCTTCTGTGTGCCCCTTAAATAGGGCGTTGCAAAGTATTTGTAATCCTTAGGCGAAGAGGGTTGCTTGGATCCACGGAAGACTCCAAAGCGACCGGCGCCCTCTTCACCCGCGTGTAATGGACCCATGGACGAATGCCTTCCACCTTTATAGCTGTTGGGGTGCTCAGCAGCACGGTGAAGGGACCTCTCCATCTGGGTAGCAAAGGGCGGATCTGCCACTCCTTAACCAAGACGGATTCGCCAACTGAAAAAGAGTGAAGAGAAGTAGACGGGAGAGGAGGTCGCAAATCTGCAGTATATTGACTAAGTTTTTCTAGCTGTTTCCCTAACATCTGGACATCTTGCAGGGTTTGCTGGTGTCCTAACACATGACTATCAGAAGTCAGTCCACACATAGGTTTTAAGTTCAATGGAGGCCTGCCGTACAAACGCTCAAAAGGTGACAAGCCTGTCTTCTTGTGAGGGGTACATCTGACCCTCAGGAGGGCCAGAGGTAACGCCATCCTCCAGTTCAACTTAGTCTCTTGGCAAATCTTTGCTAAACAGTTTTTCAAAGTCCGATTGGCTCTTTCTGCCCTGGCAGAAGACTGCGGGTGGTACGCACAATGAAGACGCCACGTGATCCCTAACAATTTGCACAGTCCCTGGACCACGTGGTGCACGTACGCTGGCCCGTTATCTGAGCCTATCTGCAAAGGCATGCCGAATCTAGGAATAATGTCTTTCATGAGGCCTTTTACTACCTCAGCTGACTTCTCCGTGCGTGTAGGAAAAGCTTCAATCCAACCCGTGTAAGAATCCACAAAAAGCAGCAAATAGCGAAAGCCTCCACTCATTGGCATTTCTGTAAAGTCTGTCACTAACACTTCAAAGGGCCAATTCCCTTGATACTGTATCCCAGGCGCTTTCAAAGGCCCCTCTCTTGGGTTGTTCTTTGCACATGTCCAGCATCTTTGTGCAGCTAAGGATGTCAAGCTGTGCAGCCCGTTGATGAACATCTGTCTTTCTAGGAGCGCTGCCAGGGCGCTTTTCCCTAGGTGTGTACTCTCATGGTAAAACTGTACTATGTGCCACGCTTTTGTCTTAGGAACAAATACGCGGTTGTCTGGCATTTTTATGAAACTGTCTTCCCATTCTCCACCCTCACTCAAAGCCCACTCTTCCTCCTCTCTAGTGTAGTTGCATTTCTCCACTTTGGGCTCTGAGTCAGTGAGATTTAACATTACAGGTGTGTATTTCTGAGTAGCTACTTCTTTGGCAGTCAGATCCGCTAGCCTATTTCCCTGTACCACCGGGTCATTACCTTTTTGATGTGCTTTACAGTGCATCAAAGCCACTTTACTAGGGAGCCAAACAGCATCCAACAAATCCAACATCGCATCTGCATATTTGACCGCTTTACCAGCAGAAGTCAAAAAGCCTCTTTCCCTCCACAATGCACCATGGCAATGAAGCGTTAAAAACGCAAAACGAGAATCCGTGTAAATATTAACCCTTTGCCCTTCGGCTAGTTTCAAAGCACGAGTCAGCGCAATTAGCTCAGCCAGTTGGGCCGAAGACCCCGGAGGCAAAGGTTCCGCTTCAAGAACCCCATCCTCCCAGGTGACAACAGCATAGCCGGCATAACGCACTCCCTCTCTTATGAAACTAGATCCATCCGTGTATAGGGTTAAATCTACCTGTTCCCAAGGGAAATCACGCAGGTCGGGCCTACTGGAATAAACCAAGTCCATTGTCTCTATGCAGTCATGTTGTGAAGGATCTGAAGGGCTGGGTAAAAGTGTTGCGGGATTTAACATGGGACACATCTCCAAGGTAACGAGGGGGTTATTACACAAAACACCCTCATACTTAGTCAGTCTCTCATTTGTCAGCCAACGCGGACCCTTTGAATCTAGTAGTGCTTTTACATGATGGGGGACCCTCACTGTGAGTGCTTTCCCTAAGGTGAGCTTGGTGGCTTCTCTGATTAAATCCACCGCAGCTGCAACAGCCCTCAAACAAGGGGGAAGCCCCCTGGCTACTGTGTCTAACTGTTTGGACAAATAAGCTACAGGGCGTTGCCATGTACCTAAATACTGTGCCAAAACACCTATAGCCGTCCCATCTCTTTCTGCAGCAAAGAGATAAAACGGTTTGTCTAAATCTGGCAGGCCCAGCGCAGGTGGTGAAATTACAGCCTCTTTCAGCGTCTGGAAAGCTTGGTCACAATTTTCTGTCCACTCAAAAGGATCCTTATTACTTCCTCTGGTAGCTTGATACAATGGCTTTGCAATGACAGCATAATTAGGAATCCAATGTCTTACATAAGAAGTGGTTCCTAGAAACTCTCTTGTCTGTCTTCTGTCTTTAGGGGTTGGTATAGCACAAATGACTTCCTTCCTTTCAACTTCCAACACTTTACTCCCCTGGGTCAGGCCAAAGCCTAAATATTTAACTTTCTTTTGACACAACTGTGCTTTCCTTTTGGACACTTTGTACCCTTTCTCTTCCAACACTTTCAACAGTTCTAGAGTGTAATGTTCACACCCTTCTTTAGTCTTTGTACTGACCAACAGGTCATCTACGTATTGAAGCCAAACACCTTCAGTCTCTGGAATTTCAAATTCTGACAAGTCCTGAGCTAAGGCCTGACCAAAAATGGTTGGAGAATTTTTATAACCTTGAGGCAATCTCGTCCAACTTGCCTGACGTCTTTGTCCTCCCTTTGGGGTCTCCCATTGGAAGGCAAAGATGGGTTGTGAAATAGGAGCTAGTCTAATGCAGAAGAAAGCATCACGTAAGTCTAATACAGAAAACCAAGCAGCTGTGCTTGGTATTAGACTCATCATTATATATGGATTTTGGACAACAGGGGTTAATGTCACTGTAGCTTGATTGACAGCCCTAAGGTCTTGCACTATGCGATACTTTCCATCTGATTTCCGAACAGGGAGGAGGGCTGAATTCCAAGCTGACTCACAATAAACAATAATCCCATAACGTAACAATCTTTGTAACTCTTCTTGGATTCCTTCCACAGCATCTCTACTTATCGGGTATTGGGCCTTTCTCACGGGAAGCTGACCAGTTCTTATCTCTACCACCACAGGGGCAACATTTATCGCCATTCCTGGTTCATTATCTTCTGCCCAAACCCTGGGAGTTTGGTCCCAGCACCAAACTGTATCTTTCTTTCTAACTTGTTGCAATCTAAACAATCTGTATTCTTCTTGCTGAGGGACTGTAAGTTCCAACTGGCCTGTTTCCAAAAATTCCAACCTTGCCCTTATCTTCGCCAGAATGTCCCTCCCGAGCAGAGGGATTGGACATTCTGGGACATACAGTAACTTATGTATCACCTCTCTTCCAGCAATGTTGCACTTTCTTTGCTGTAACAAAGGACATTTCTGTGGCTTTCCTGTAACTCCAACAACCTTGATGTGCTGACCACTAGGGGGGGCTACTTTCTTGTTCACTACTGACTTATCCGCACCGGTGTCTATTAGGAACTTTACACGTTGACCTTCCACATCCACGGCAATCAAAGGCTCCTCTGGGTCAAGTAACAGAAAAGCCTTGCCAATCTTTCAACATTCATCTTCCCACTCAACTTCCTCTTCTTCTTCTTCTTCTTCCTGCACTGCAGCAGCCATCACAGCCTTCTGATAAGGCCTATAACTTCCTCTGCCCCTTCCCCTAGGTTTTCCTGATCCTCTGGCTGGAATTTTGTCTCTTTTTACAATAGCATCACTTTCTTCTGACATTTCCTCCACACATTCTTTTTGCCAGTGGCCCTCTTTCTTGCAACGAGCGCACTGATTTCGACCCAATCTAAACTGTCCTCCACTGTTTCCTCTTCCTCTTCCTCTGCCACGACTGTTTCCTCCTCCTCTTCCTGACCTTTCCTCAAACATGCTCACCAAAACTCTGTATCCCTCTTTCTTCTTCCTATCCTTCTTCTCTTCTTCTACTTGCTCCCTAGCCACATACACCTGATCAGCAATGGCCAGTAGTTCAGTCAAATTCTTGCCCAAAAACCCTGGTTGCTTCTGTATCTTTTTTCTAATGTCTGGGGATGACTGAGATATGAAGGATTGTGTGAGAGCAACCCTCCCATCATCCTGTTCTAGGTTGTAAGGGCTATATTTTCTGTAAGCTTCCTCCAAACGCTCGAGGAAAGCAGCAGGCGTCTCAACCTTGTCTTGTTGGACTCCTTGTATTTTTTGGATACTGGAAGGCCGGGGTGGACCCTTTCTTATGGCCTTCAAGAGAATTTGCTGATAGTCTTTTATTAGGTTCCTCTGATCCACATGATTCGGGTCCCATCCTGGATCTTGTTCCACTGGGAATCTAGCATTCCCAAATGCAACAGCTTCCATCTGCCCATGTCCCTCTTGGGCTATCAATCTGGCCTGATTGATGATGCTCCTCCTCTCTGCCGCAGTGAACAGGGCATTTAACAGCTGTTTACAATCCCACCAGGTGGGATCATGGGTAGCCATAACCCCTTCAAGGAGATCCCCCATAGCGCGAGGTTGCTCAGAATATGGGGGGGTATTATTTCTCCAATTAAAAATGTCCGAAGAAGAAAACGGAACTATCTGATAAGCTTGCTTGACCCTGTTGTGTACATCCAGTAGTGGGATCTGCCTTATAGGACACTCTAATGCCCCTCTCTCCACCTCCTCTTCTCCCCTTGCTTCCTGCCCCCTGGTTTTACTTCTGGTCCTCATTGGTGAAGCAGCGCTTCTCATGCTGTGCCTCCTGTGTAAATCCGGCGAGCGCTCTATCGCCCTTGTGGATTCAAAGGAGCTGCTCCGTTGCACTCTGGGAGATCGCGCAATCAACTTCCCTACTGCTTCGGGGCACTCATCATCTCCCTCTCCGCTTTGGGGACGCACCGTCATCCGGTCAGCGCTAAGGGTCTGCCACCTCACTTCATCCTCTATCTGTCTTGCTTCTACCAGGGGGTGATCAGTCTTCATGGAGAGAGGGGCCTGATAAGCAGGCGGTTCCTCACGAAACAGGGTCCTTTCTGGCTGGGGAACAGGGTGTGTCACTGTTGCTGGTGACTGAAATGAAGGGGCCAGCGCGGGATGGGACGCTGCTCTAGCAGACGGAAACGTCCCGCTTGAACCCGCATTTGCCTGGCTCCCTAATTCGAATTGGAAAGTCTTTGGGAAATTTACTGGAGTTGAAATTGGCGCAACAGGAACAGGAAGAAACTCTGGGCTTGCCGGGAGCGGCGAGGCGGGGACAGATGGGACTGGTGCGGTAGGAACAGCCGGGACCGCCTCAGACTGCGTCACGGCCGTTGACGTCATCTGGACGGCCGGGCCTGTCCCAAGGGTGGGGGACATGGCTGGAGCTTGAACAGGGGCACTCAAACTGGCGTAGAGCGGAGGCGCAGTGGCCGCTCCCCATGCTCCGGTTGGGGCAATGTGTCTCTCTCTCTGTCTTCTCCATAAAAGGGGAAAGTCTTCTTGCTCCGCCGGCAATACCGGAGGCTTCCTTTCTACTTTTCTGTTTACAAAGCACCCTTTTCTTTCACGGATCTTTGGGCCAGCCCACCAAACTCCCTGAGCAACCATGCGTTCCCACGTTGCAGAATAAATCCACTGGTCATTAGGATGTGTTGCATAGCAATAATCCTCAAGCCGTTGGCATTTATCCCAATCCCAGGTCCCTGTGCTTGGCCACCCGATCTCACGGACGGACGGCCAAACCTCTGTGCACAGATTGCTAAGCTCAAATGATTTCATCTCTTGGGGGTTTCCTTCTACTGCCAACAGGCAAAACCTGTCCCAGTTATCTAACACACATTGCAAAGGGGTCTCTTTCTTCTGCTTTGATCCTGCACTCCCCATTTCTCTCTAGCCTGATCAAAACCCGCTTCAGTGCTCTTCCCCCAACCCCAATGTGTGTTCCCTCAGTGTTAAGTGCTTGAAAGAAACTAATACTTGCCGGCTCCTGAAGACCCCGGGATTCGCGTCTCGCTTCCCGCGTCACCACTCGATTTGCGTCGGCTCTTGGCGATCGGACCTGACGTCGCCTCCGACTCTCTCTGCGCGCTTGTGCCGGTTTGCTAGCCTACAGCGGCTGGGCACCTAGTTAAGGGTGTCCCCGGACTTTTACACTTGCCGGCACTCAAAGGGGCTGCTTCCAAGCTGCCCCTCCCGGACTTCCTTCTGGCTTTGAGTTCACCTTCAACTTTAGTTGCAGTCTCTCCCGAGTCCACAGGCGTTCGTGTGGGGCGAACCAGGCGGCCGGCTCAATGCAAAAGAGGTGAAAAAAAATAAGCGGGGCCCCTCTCAGCCCTCCTGGGTCGCCTCACCTTACTTGCCTTGGAGCGGGGGCTGTCCACGATGGGGACCGTGTTTGTTTTCCTCACCACAGACCCGTCTAAATACCGTTTTTAGATCACGTCGGGGTCACCAAAATGAAGCAGGCAGACTCAGGAGTTATGGAACTCCGAGTACCAAATTAACTTTACCAAGCTGCCTGTTCGTGCGGGTTCAAGGATGAGGAAAATCACACGACAACTGTGGAGTAGGTGAAAATCAAAAAGATTTATTTCTGGCACCAGCTGGTGGGCTCTTGCCAGCAGAACTCGCTGCAAATCAGGGGCAAAAGAACCCCGTCACTTTCCATACAAAGACATTTATACCCCAATGGAGTCATTTCAGTTAAGCCCACCCCTTCTTCATGGATAAAAACAATCATAATAGGCTGGTGATTACTGTTGCTTACATGACATTTCATTAATCCAATAAACAGTTCATTTTCATCTGCATCATATTTCAAAGTTACACCTCTAAATGAGAACAATAGTCATTTCTTGTTAGTTCTTTCTCACAGTACCATATCAGTGTTAAGTCTCCTGATGTTCTCAAGCTGAAACATTGACTCCCAGGCTCCGTGCCAGCAACGGAGGGGGTCAGACTCTCTGTCATGCGCAGTGCTTTCTCAATTCGCATTAAGTCTTCCCATTAGCACAATCTGTATTGATTCACTCATCTAGCCTATGTTATCTTCTGTTAGGCACAGAGTGCATCAAAACGCCTTAATCACAGTGTTATTTTCTTCATTGCAAGTGCCTGTATGATTCTTGGCACAGGAACCCGCATCTCAAAGCTAAACACGCATGTAGCATCACTCTCTGACTGTACTTTTGCACGGAAAAGTACCAAACCTGCTTTATATCACTGCCCCTTTAAACCAGAGACCCATTTATTATTAAAAAAACATTATCTTATTTTGTTTCATAGTTTTATTTATTTATTTATTTATTTATTTATTTAATTTATTGGGCTTCTAGGCCGCCACTCCCGGGAGGCTCGGGGCGGCTCACAGCAAGCAAGGTACAATAAAAACACATTAAAAACATTAAAACACATTAAAATGCAACACATAATATAAAACATCAGGATTAAAATACAGCATGATGTGCAGAATGCAGAGCACAGCATAGTGTAGTATACAACAGTATCGGCGGGCTGTGCACTAGCGGCGCCTATAGGCCAAAGGCCTGTTGAAAGAGATACGTCTTGCATGCCTGCCTAAAGGGCAAGAGGTCATGGAGAGCACGCGTCTCAGCCGGGAGGGCGTTCCACAGCGTGGGAGCAATCACTGAGAACACTCTCCTGTGGGTTGCCGTTAGCCTAAATGACTTAGCAGGTGGGATAACCAGCAGGTTGGTGTTTTCAGACCGGAGTGATCTCGTAGGGCAGTATGGGGAAAGACGGTCCCTCAGATACGCTGGCCCCAGGCCGTGCAAGGCCTTAATGGTAAGCACCAGCACTTTGAAGGTGATCTGGTGCTCAATTGGGAGCCAGTGCAGATCCTGCAAGGTAGGTGTAATGTGACAACCTGCTGGGATACCAGACAGGAGTCGGGCGGCAGTGTTCTGCACCAGCTTGAGCTTCCGGGTCACCGACAAAGGAAGGCCAACATAGAGGCCCATGCAAGCTAAAATAACCATAACATTCTACTGCGCTGACATGTGTTAGGATTTGGGGGGGTTTAACAGAAAGGCTGAAATCCCATTAGCATTTTGTATCTGGAAACAAAGATGTTTATTTTCATCTGGTGTTCCAGTTATCAGGACTCTCTCCTAATATATAGTGTTTCTTTTCCAGTTGCAAAGCATAATTATTACAATGATTTTATTTGTAATATTAATTACTAAGGGATTGAGCACGTGGTGCCATAACAATTGCACCGTTTGAGCTAAGCTTTCAACATCTGCGTTGTTGCCTGGGGTTGTTCATGGCCTCAGACTGGGGCAGGAAATAGGCAGATTGGGATCTGCTGATGGACCGCTAGGTTACTTGATGTAGATCAGAAAGGATTTCCCATTCTTGCCTGCTTAACTATACTAAATAACTCAATTTATATAACAATCTTTTGGCCATGGTGTTGATTCCTTTTTTAAATAGGGTAACTAATAAAAGTTGAACCAGTTGTAACAAAGTCTATTGACTTTTCCAATCAGGGTGAGAATCATGCAGCTAGACCTGCCAACTAACTCAGTTTGGCAGGAACAATCTCCATTAATCATCGGGGGGGGGGGGTTACTACTTTATGTGTTTAGTAGGCCTGGTTGATCCATAAAACATGGTTCAAAACTCATTTCAGATGTAGAGGGCGCTGGCGTTTCATATCTGGTGGAGTTCCGAAATTTTCCATGAAAATTTCACACTTATTTCGTAAAAACTAATGAAATTCGTTAGTAATTCGTCAATGCGTGTAAACCTGCCAAAGCTGGGTTTGACAGCGCAGATCTTCCCTCAGGTTCCGCTTTGTGGCCCTCACCACCGGCCAGACCAAGAGCTGAGAGCCCCCCCCCCCCCCTGGCCGCCACCTCCTCTTCCTCAGCAGTGTTAGCTTTAATGGGCGTTGGTTCCTTCCCACTCCTCGGTGCCTGGGAAGGCACCAACACGCATTGAGAGAGAAGGGCGGAAATCATACGAAAAAACTAACGAAACCTGAACAAAAACGGCGCCTGCGGCTTCAAAACTGAACCGTCACTTCCGGGTTGCTTGTTGCGCGTCGAAAACTTCTCTAATGTAAGTTTATAACAAAATTAAAACAAAATTTGTTGCCTAACGATGAACCTGACCAGGACTAGTGTTTAGAATTATTACAGTCTCCAAAAAGAAAGGTGTGAGAGAGCATGTGAGCGACAGCAAGTGGTAAAACCCATGAGAAGTCACACTTCACTTGGCCAGTGGGGGAGGAGGCTCTGTCCCATTGATACCAATAGAATATTTCAAAATAATATTAGTTATTAGGGGTGGTTGATCCATCAAAAAATTGGTTCTAAACTACTAATGGGGCTTTTAATTAGTAATTGAAATACTTACAAAATATTTTCCCAAAAAATTGTGATTAAAACGTTATTAATAACAAATATTCGTTATTATTCGTGACCTCAGCTGGGAGGGAAGAATAGAGGGCAAGCCTGGATTAGTCCTAAACCCCACTAACAACATCATAGAAGCAAGCTATATTAACAAATAATCAATTAATGCAAATAAATTCAGAGATAAAGTACGAACTTCTTCTAACAGGAATATCAATCTTCTCCAAAATTGCTTTTCAGGGTGACTTACAGACATATCACAGTCAGTGCAGCCCTTCTGCTTGGTCGGAGGAAGGAGGGAAAGCGCGTGAAGGCTTTTCTTCCTTTAGTCCTCCAAGGATGCTCTAGAAGCACCATTTTTTCTCTATGGTTTCCCTTGCTTCTCTACTTATTCCTTCTTCACTCCGTGGTCTTGTCACTCCCCCTTCCTCTACTTTCAGCCTTTCTTCTCTCCTTCCCTTCTATCTATCCCGGTTTCTAGCTGTTTAAACTCCTTTTTTTCTTTTAGTCCTCCAAGGACGCTCTAGGAGCGCCGTTTTTTCTCTATGGTTTCCCTTGCTTCTGACTTCCTCCTTCTTCCATGTGGAGCTTGTATATACTAAAACAACAGCTTATCAGCTGTTTACATTTGCTCCACCGCCATTATGGAGCTCCACAGTCCTACTCATCCTTCCACCCTCCTCTGTCTTGGATTAGCACACCGAGGTATTTCCAGGAGGTCAAAGCGGGGGGGAGGTGTCTTTACTTTGGTCTTTTACTTTAATTATCCTCCGACCAGGCAGGCAGCTGCACAGCACTGTCAGAGGAGAAGGGGAAAATACGATCTATTACAAACATTTAAGAAAAATTGCCACCCCAGGTTCGGTAAAGAAATTATACTTCCGGGTTAGGGCCCGAGGGTCGGTAAAGTAAGGAAATAATTTTAAATAAGAAAAAAACGAATTTCAAATAAATTTAAATAGGAGAAAACCAGGCCTATTAGTTATCCAAGGATTTCCTCATTAAATCTGTAATAGGACACAGAGAGATGGAAATAGCCCGGGAAGCTCACACTGGGCAGATAGATAAACCTTTTCACTTCTCCAAGGCATCTTTTCTACTGTATGACATTGATTTTGACCCTTGCATGCTGCTGATGTTAAATGGCCTAGGGGCAAAGCTGATAAGAAAAGATGGCAAAAACGTAGGTCAGCCTATAACATAGTAAGATCACTTAAGCTTCCTCTACAGCACTTGAGCAAAAATATCACTGTGGTTACTTCTTTTTTGGGGGGGCTAGTGCTGTCTGTCTGTCTCTGCATCCCTCCCTGACAGCTTGGCACAGCCGGCAACAGTTTCTGCTTCCCTTCTGTGCGGCCAAAGGGAGCGAGGGCAGGTTTGTTCTCATCTCTAAAACTCGGCTCAGGGTTTTGCTTTCCATGCCAAGCCACAGGGGATCGGAGTGTAAGCCATCAGGTCCAAACCATGATCCTCTGTTTTCCCTCCTGGATGGGAAATTCCAGAACAGGCAAGGCAAGTTGTACATCCTGTTGTGGATTTTGACGGACAGATGGAGTAGAGTTTCCTTCCAAACCATAAACTTCAGATGCCCAACATCAATGCTAATTAAAATGAGATACTAATCTGGGGGGAATAATATTCTGCTACCTGAGAATATGCTCAGTTTACACAGAAACCCCTTCTTTTTTGCAGCTCAGCCATGTGTGTTAATTTCTGGGATTTTTTTTTGTGCCATTGACGTATTACACAGGTGAGGTTTAACCCCAAGAACAATACAGTCATGGGATCCTGTTTAATCTATTGAAAATGCAATTAAAAGATGCTAGAAGCTTAATTTGAAGCACTTACTTAAGCAAACCAATCTAAATTATGCCGACAGGCAGATCCTGGGAAAGCAACTTTTTGGAAGATAGATCCAAACATGTCTTGGATCTATCTTCCATACATGTCTTTTGCCTGAGGTTGGCACATTCAAGAGGTAGCAGGTTGAAGAAGCCTTACAAAAAGAGACCATGGGTGCAGGGCCGTAGCCAGGATTTTGATTCGGGGGGCTGAGTTTGGTTCGGGGGCTGAGACTGGGTGGGAGAGGGTCTACCCTAGCAAACCTTTTGTATTGTTATCCCAATAACCCCATGAATGTGGGATATAATGAGCATGGTGATCAGATCATGATATGAATAAACATAACAGTTTAAATAATGTACCAGTCAGGCCTTCTCGCAGACCACCCTGAGAATTTGGGGGGGGGGGGGGCTGAAGCCCCCTTAGGCCCCCCCTGGCTACATGCCTGCATGGGTGGCATTCATTTAGGACTTAGGAGCTGACAACTGGACACTTTGAATGGCAACTGTAAACTGTTAAGAGCTCAACATGATATGAAGAGGAAAGCCTTTGATACTTTTTTCATTCTGTCATTCATTCGGTTTATTATTTGATGAGTCGCCCTCCACCGGAGGGCTCTGGGCAATTTACACAGACAGATTAACGAACTTATATAACAGTACAGTTAACATGGTTACACATTAAACCAGTGTTTCCCAACCTTTTTTGAGCCGCGGGACACTTTTAACATTAAAAAAATCCGGGGGCACACCACCAACCAAAATGACACAAAATGACACTCTAACACAGTAAAGAACGGTTGGGGGATGGTGGCCTGCTGGGAGCAGCTGCTGGGAGTGACGAAGCTGGGGGAGGAGCCAGGCCGTGCCATGCCCCGCCCCCTCCCCCCGGCTTCAGCTCTCCCACAGCTTCTCCAGCCTTGGGACAGTGCCAAGCCAGCGGTGGCAGAGCCAGCAAAATGCTGGCTTGGCACTGTCCCCTCAAGGCTGGAGAAGCTGTGGGAGAGCTGAAGCCGGGGAGGGGGCGGAACCAGGCCGCACCATGCCCCGCCCCTCCCCCCAGCTTCCTCCACATGGCTTCAGTGAGCGAGGGGCAAGAGTCATGGCGGGAGTCATGGCGGATTGGAGGCTGGCTGGGGAAACGGCCGAAGGAGGCGGCACCCCACCCCCTTCTTCTTTTTCTTCGCCACCACCCGGCCCTTCCTCCTCCTCCCCCAAGCAGCAGGAGTTCGGCAGGAAGAGGGGGGAAGGAAGGGAGGCAGAGAGCTTTTCTCGCGGCACAGCAGGAAGTCCGTCACGGCACACTACTGTGCCACGTCGCAGCAGTTGGGAAACACTGCATTAAATGCTCTACCAAAGAGCCACATTTTGAGTGTTTGCATAAATGACCGTAGGTCAGGCAAGGCTCCAACATCTGGTGGGAGGGAGTTCCTACGGGGTTGGGGCAGAGATTGACTTTTATTTTCTTAATTTACAGATTTAAAAAGCTTATTCTCCTAAAATGCTCTTATCTATACCACTCCTTAAAGGGACCCCATTTAGGATCTTAACCTGAATGCGGTCCCCTTAACTCAATGTTGGGCTCATGAAACATTTGGCAACAGACAGTAAAAGTTCTAGACATTTATACAAGTCAGCTGTGTGGTGTTTATCCTCCAAAAGATGCTTCAGCTGTACTTCATAAAAAAGAAAAACCAGCCTGTTTGGCAAGCCTTGCAAATGCTTATTTATTATCAGTAAATGTTGAATCCAAGTTTTGATGATGTCAGTGGGTCAACCGTGAATATGATTAAATTGTAATACAACCTAATAACTTTCCATTTTTCTAGTATATTTCTATTTTGAACCAACATTCCTGGGTCCCAAAATACACTTGGTATTGTCTTTGCCAGAGTTAAAATTGATGTCTGTAGGTTTCTTTCCTCCTTGCTTGATTATTGATTAGGGATATGAATTTAACACTTAACGACTTTTCTGGTCTAGCTTATAATTCAATTCAATTCAATTCATTATTTCATGAGTCACTCTCCACTAGAATGCTCTAAGTGACTTACACAAACAGTAGAAGCAAATTGCATAGTATATTAAATGATTACAAATTAAAAGCTTTAACAAAGAGCCAGGTTTTAAGAGCTTGGGTGAATGACCGTAAATCGGGTTTGGCTCTTACATGTGGTGGTAGAGAGTTCCACAGGGCTGGGGCAGAGACTGAAAAGGCCCTGCGCCTTGTAGATTCCAAGCATACTTCCATGGGACCCGGGATATACAGAAGGCTTTACTGGACTGGTCTTGGTGATCTCAAATGGTGAGCGTATGAGAGGCAATCCCTGAGGTATCTAGGACCCTGACCGTGGATGGCTTTGAACGTCAGGACCAGAGTCTTGTAAGAAGCCCGATCTTCAATTGGGAGCCAGTGGAGATGTTGTAACGTCGGAGTTATGTGGTGTCTCATGGGTGTCCGCATAAGTAGTCTGGCAGCTGCATTTTGAACCATCTGAATCTTCCGGGTTGCCAATAAAGGGGTGCCAACATACAGTGCATTACAGTAATCTAGCCTCGAGGTGACTGTGGCGTGGATCACCGTTGCCAGAGCCTCTGTCGGGAGGTAAGGTGCCAGCTGCCTCGCCTGGCGAAGATGGAAAAAAGCCTGCTTACTAATGGCAGAGATCTGAGCCTCCATCGTCAGCTGGGAATCCAAAACGACACCAAGGCTCTTCACAGTAGCGGATGGAGCTAGAGACTCACCATCAAAGGTGGGTAGCAGGTTGGCCAGTTCTGGAGGTCGGCCGGGCCAAAGGATCTCAGTTTTTGCCGGGTTCACCTTTAATCTGCTCGCGTGTAACCAACTCATCACAGCTTTGAGGCACAGGGAGAATCTGTCAGGTATTGTGGTTGTCCCAGGCTCCAGGTGCAGTAGGAGTTAGGTATCATTGGCGTATTGGTAACACTCCAAACCCAACTCCGCACCAGCTTGGCCAGTGGTTGGATGTAGATATTAGACAGTACTGGGGAGAGGATAGCACCCCGTGGTACTCCGAAATAGAGAGGGGGCCTCTCAGATACCTGACCCATATAAAAGAGACTTCACCCCTAGCTGGCCGTACCTTTTAGCTCTGGGTCACTGACTCTGGGCGCTGCTGTTATTAGCAGGGCACTAGTGTTAACTATTCTGTCTTTTTTTTGGTGTGGCTTTTGTTTTGCAGCCTGTTCCATTTTCTGTGTCTTTAATGAGCTTAAGGTTAATGCAGTCCACAGACACTTCATTTCCTTTTCGTCCAGGCCTCCTAATTTTTTTAAATAATTCAGGCAGATATTAAACAAGGGAGTGAAACTTCTCTTGGAATTTTTCAATGTTTGAGGTGGCATTATGTTGAAGAATATGTATGTACGAAATCAGGTTTAGTTTGGGTACAATGTTAATGATTAAAATACACCTTTGTAAAAATTAGAGTTGCCACACCTCTCAGGACAATGACCCGAAACTCCTGTTTTTGTGGGTAGGAGGTGAGGATGTAAATTATCTGGTTCTGGTGTAATTTGCTCCAGGGCTAGCTGTAAATCTCAAGCTTATCTAGAAGAGCAGCTTGCTAGGATTTTGGAAGGCCCGATGGATCTGTTCTACACCGAGTTAGTTTTCTCCGTCCCTCGTAGTCCTTGTGGCATCGGGCTTGCCTTCTTCTCTGCTCTGCATCAGGTTTCTGACTGGAAAAAGCAGCCTAGATTTAGGGTCCTTCTATATTAACCATATAATGCAGTTCGAAACCAACTCGAGGCCGTGGTGACCATGAAGCGCACACTGCAGCACACATGAAAGGTGCTTTTTTAAAAGTCTCAGAAAATCCAAGTTCTGTCAAAATAGGTGCTTCAGCCTAATCTCCGTGTTGGCCAGATCCAGGGCAAAGTCAGCTCCACAAAATGCAGAGCACAGCCATCCGTGCTGAAGCTCAATAAAGAATCCAGAATGGAAACTGCCGGGAAAAAATCCCTGAATACACAACTGGGCAGCAGGGGGCTAATCAATCCCCTGGGAATAATAATTGGTCACCTCTGCTGCTAACGCTCACTTTCTTTTTTTCGCACCCCTATGCTTCTGGTGTGCAAATGGGGGGGAAAACTCCTGCAAGATGGTTTCAGGCTGGATTCCAGGTTCAATGTAATCAACTTCCAGGCCTGAAACCAGCTCCAGACAAGGCAATCTGATCAATTTGCAGTGAAGCCAGTTCATTTTGAACAAATTCTAAGATGGATTATAATGCCAGTACAGAAGAGCTCTTAGAACTTTATCACACAAGGCAGGCAAACGGGCATTGCAGCCAGACTCTCAGCTTTGGCGATGCTTGCTATCACACAATGTCATGAGCACTACACTGCTGATCTGCCTACTCTCTGTGACTTTGCTATTGACTTGTAAAACCCATCAATCTCTCACAATCCCACAATGTTCCCATCAATGACCTTGGTATGATGGGTCTCTTTCTGTTTCTGGTGTTGTATTGGCATTAGAGGGTTGGAGCCTTCTCCTGTTCCCATATTCCAAAGCTGTCTGTTTTTCATTTATTTTATATTTTTATTTACTTTTTCCAAAGTTAAAATTGCATTAAAATAAAAATGAATATAAAACAAATTCAGAACAGCAGTAGTATGGGAAGGTGAGGTATGAAGGTATGGGAATGTACAGTCAGGAGACCATAAATTGTTCAATCTGAAGAGATGTGCAACTTCAAAAGTGTTATCAATGATGGAATAGCAGGTTGTGAGGACTCACCCATTTGATGCTAGGCCCAGACCAGCATAACAGTTTGGCATCAATGGAAAACAGGATAGCCAGCAAAGGGGTGGCTTGGATCCTTCTCAGAGAGAGAGAGAGAGAGAGAGAGAGAGAGAGAGAGAGATGCCTGGGAGTGGCTCAGAGCAGAGGGGAGGAGCCGAGCTGCTTGAGGGGGGAAAGAAGTGTAACTTATTCTGGAGTCTGTTGTTAAAGCTGAAAGAGACAGCAGTCGGTTGCCAGAGCTGTAAGAGAAAGCAGTCTCTTGACAGAGCTGAGAGTGAGCAGTCAGGGAAGACAGTTAACTGACAGGAAAAGTTCTGTGTGAAGCTGACAGGTAGTCAGTCACAGGCTTTGTGAATCTCTAGGGGTAGAGATTAGCTCACATCTCTGGAGAAGCCAGCTATAGAAAAACTCTAGGATAGAGTTAGTAGCTAGGGTGCTTCTGGAAGACTGAGTGTTAGCTCAGGGGAACTAACTAGGTTAGTTAGTTGAAGATTACTCACGTCTAGTTTTAATATTAAATCCTACAAAGCACTTCTAGGTTGGTGGCAGCGTCCTAGTGGTTAAAGCCTCCTAGTTTTATAGCCCAGGTCGTCACACAGGTTCTTGCAAGAAATTTCTAAATGCTTCTTATCTTATTTATTTATTTATTATTTCAGCTTCTAGACTGCTCCTTCTAGAAGCTCGGAGCTGTTTACAGCAATATAAAAATACAGACAGGGAATAAAACTACAGAATTAATCTAAAAATATTACTATCACTACAGTGATTCTAAAACTACACAGCAGATATAACAACTTTACTCAGACGGGAATGCTAAATGGAAGAGGTCCGTCTTACAAGCTCTACAGAATGAAGACAGTTCTCTAATTCCTCTGACTTCCTCTGGCAGTGCGTTCCACAAAGTTGGTGCAACCACCGAAAATGCCTTTTGTCTCGTTGAGGACAAACAAATCTTGCCTCCCTAAGTAAGTGAAAAGGAACAATCTTACCACCACATTAGATCTGGGAACAGCCACAAATTCTATCTTAGATTTCAAGCAAGCATTGTGTGTGCATGCATGTATATGGATGACAACCTGTGAACAACTTCAGTTGGTTCTTAATGCATAATGCTTAAAGACATGGCTAGGGATTGCAATCTCTAGGGCAAATATGAACTAGCAACCTTTTGGAAAAGGAACTTCTATGAATGAGCCAAACGTGTACAAAAATGCTTATACTTTCAGGGAAAATATCTACCAAGGGATATCTACACATTGCTCCCTGGGCAGGAAGAAAAAGTTTCACAACCTGATAAGGAATTAAAATGGGGTGAAATGTTGGTATGATTCTGAGAGATATAGTGGAAGGTGGTATTCAGACGGATATATTGTCACATCCCTAGATGGTGACTGAATAGCCATGCCATGGAGATGTACAGCCAGGTGTTCCTGGTAAAAAGCATTCCTAACCCTAGCTCCCAAATGTGCTTCCAAAAGTTGCAGAATACAGGATAATATTAGCCTCTCGGCTGTACTTTCCATCAAGCATACTTTCCCACACCATCTTTTCTGGACCAGAGTTTCAAATCAGATCTCCGACTTCCGTGGTCACAGTACTCCACAACCCAGATGTTACAAACCAGCTGCGTTTTGGAGACATCCATCTAAAGTTCTTTCAATGTCAATCTCTTATTCCTGGTGAAATGCTGATTGCTTGTTATGAAACCCCAGAACTGCAAAGCCAGCTGCTCTGGGCAGGCGCTCTTCTATAACCTCTGACTCTCAATGAAACTTTTGTTGACTGCAATGTGGCCACAACAGTGAATCAAGAAGGCACAACCTGCAGCCCTCTTAGGTGTTTTGGACTTCAGCTCCCAGAATCCCTAGCCATAGGAACAACTGGCTAAAACCTCTGGGAGTTGGAGACCCAAACACCCAGAGGGCTACAGGTTGTGCAGAACAGGTGTAGATGGAGCGCCCCCAAAAAGAGATATAAGGACTCCCTGAAACAACACCTCAGGCTCGGCCAGATTGATCACTAACAATGGTCCACCCTGGCCTCACATCGGGAGGCGTGGAGACGCACTATCCACAATGCTGCGGCCTCTTTCGAGAAGTCATGCCCAATGGGTCTCGAAGAGAAACGGCAACGCAGAAAGAACCGCAACTTGGAAACAACATCATCCAAGGAGACTTTCTGCTGTGCTTTCTGCAACCGAACTTGCCTATCTCAGATTGGCCTTTTTATTTATTTATTATTTATTTATTATTTGGACTTGTACGCCGCCACTCCCCGAGGGCTCGGAGCGGCTTACAATTAGGTAAAACACACAGAGGTAAAAGCATACATACTAAACTAGCTTAAAAAGATTTCTGGTCTAGCAATCAAAGGCTAGCGGGAAAAGATGGGTCATCAACGCGCTTGTAAAAAGCATAGGATGAGTCCTTCCTAAGAATCTTCGTTTGCGAAGTAATGCCGAGATAGATCCAGTATTGCTGCAATGCTAGATTTCTCATTTTGGTGGGCAATGCCATTGTTTTGCACTCTCTCTCTCCTTGTACCAGCACTCCTACATTATTTCCATTGCCATATGGTTTGTAGCTATTTCTTTCAGATGTAGGAGAAAATGTAGAAGAAGAAATTTCTGGAAATGGTAATTAGCTTGTGAAGAAGGCCACGACTTTGAGTGCTTATCATTACTCACTTTGTTTTCAAGATACATTTAGCTCTGGGGCCTTTTTCATGTTACCCAGTGTGCATGTGTGTATTAAAACAAAGAAGGAAGGAGATTTACTGCATAAATAATCAGAGGAAGACATAAACTTCCTTTAGTTAAAAAAAATATCAATGTACAGCGTAGAGGAAATGTTATGACCACAGGAATTTTGACAAGTTTCAAGATGCAAAGTTTATTCCTGGAGAGATTTACTGGTATGGTGTTTGCTAACTATCAAAACATTTGAGGATTATCACACAAATAATCCTATGCCATAGTGTTAACACTGTAAGCCACCCAGTTTCGGAGAGAATGCTTTTAGATGTTGTTTCAGAACCTTTTCAGAGGAAATCTCAAGAGATCAACTTCTGGCATTCCCTTACAGGCATTCCAACAACAATGGTTGCCAAACAGATACTACATTATCTTCCATTTGAAATCTTGATGCAATAATGCTATTTCTGACACGTATAAAAAGCAAAGTTATTTTACAGAAAGAAAGCTGTGTCTCCAACTGTAGTTTTTTATTTATTTATTTATTTTATTTATTCGGGTTTCTATGCCGCCGACTCCCGAAGGCTCGCGGCGGCTTACAAGAGCCGCCCGGCTCCTGTCTGGTTCTCCAGCAGGATGCCACATAACACCTATTTTGCAGGATCTGCACTGGCTGCCTATTGAGCACCGGATCACCTTCAAAGTGTTGGTTCTTACCTTTAAGGCCTTACACGGCTTGGGGCCAGCGTATCTGAGGGACCGTCTCACCCCATACTACCCTGCGAGATCACTCCGCTCAGAGGACTCTAACCTGCTAGCCGTCCCCTCTGCTAAAACGGCTAAGAAAACTGCCACCCGCCAAAGGGCCTTCTCGGTCATAGCGCCGATATTGTGGAATACCCTCCCGGCAGCTACACGAGCAATCTCACACTTACTCCCGTTTAGGCGGGCATGTAAGACCCACCTCTTCCGGCTGGCGTTTCAGGCTTAGGTCCACTGGGCCCCCCAGCCATGCTAATATTGCTCGACCACCGTCACTTCCCCAACCGTGTGCTTTTAATAATGTTTTTATCGTATAGTTTACTGTGTATTTTATTTGCATTTTAACCCTTTGTATACTGTATGTTGTTTTACCTTCTGGCTGTGAGCCGCCCCGAGCCTACTGGGAGTGGCGGCATAAAAGCCAAGTAAATAAATAAATAAATAAATAAAATACAGAAGGTTAAGAACAATTAAAAACAAGCAACACAGTAAAAACAACAACACAGTTGAGGTAGTGGCACCAAGTTTTTTTTAGTTAGCCGGATCTCTGTTTTCCTTGGGAGCAGGTGAGCTCCCCTTTTATTTATTTATTTTTATTTGTTTATTTGAACTTGAATGAATGAATGAATGAATAAGTTTTATTGTTCCAGCCATGGGCCATGACAAATTAAGCACACATATTAGTGAGTACACATCACAACATAAAACTTCAGTACAAATATTAAAACTCATTAAAACTGACTCTTTAAATTCCAGTCATGTCTACAACGCACTGTACCATCCTGTGCTATTTCCCATCCTTCACTAAGGATTTTACTAGTTTCGCACGGATATTTTGAGCTGCCACTGCAAAAGTGGCAACCTTTATTGTTATATCTTTAGAGTAGTCTGCTAGCAAATCCTTAATCACTGCTGTCTGCTGCCAAGCCGCCCTATCCTCCAGAAGCCCTCCTAGAATCTTCTTTCTGGGATCCTTATACAGAGGGCAATGCAGTAAGTAATGTGTTAGATCCTCAATCGCTCTTGAACCACATATACATAATCTTTGGGAATAAGGTGTTCCTCTATATCTTCCCTCCAGCCAGGCTGAAGGCGTTGTCTGGAACTGCAAGGCTGTAAAGGCTTTCCTGAGGGTCACCACGGTTAATTCTTGCAAGTACTCTTGGTGGTATTGCTCACTCTTAAATAGGGGATACCAGGTGGGAAATTTCTGCTTTAGACTATCCCTCATGTTCTCGATCACATCCACATCCATTATTTCATCCCCAATGGTCTTCTTATCCAGTTTCATTAGTGTTGTTATCGAGCCGTCAAAATACTGGTGTAGCAAAGACGAGCAATATTGGGTCCAGCTGCCCCACTTTTGTTGTGCTATCATACATTGCTTAGTCATGCTCTCTTCCTCCATTCCCATAACTCTTTTCCCATATAGGATACTGAGTTTGTGGATTCTGGCCTTGACTGAAGGCATGTCTGCTTCTAATCTTAACAATGCGGATGGTGTCCCAGAGGGAAGTGCTAAAAGGGCTCTGATGGGAGAGCAAGATGGCCACGGGAGCAGACGCATAGAGAGAAGCTCCTGAGTTTTGTTTTTATTTGAACTTGTTTGCCGCCACTCCCAGCCGGCTCAGGGCGGCTCACACACCAATCACAATAAAAACAATAAAAACAATTTAAAACATCTCATTATAACAGCATCAAGCACATTAAACAGCATCAACAATAAAACAGCATTAACAGCAGGAGAGGAATCCAGCAATTATTCAGGACCCGAAAGCTTGCCGGAACAACAGTGTCTTGCAGGCTTTCCGGATTGCTGGGAGGCTCTGGAGGGCAAGGGTTTCGGAGGGCAATGCGTTCCAAAGAACCGGGGCTATGATTGAGAATGCCCTTCTCCGTGTTGCTGTCAAGTGATATGCTTTAATACTTGGTACAGCAAGGAGATTTTGTTCCTCAGAGCGCAAGGATCTGGTGGGACAACATGGGATAAGGCGGTCCCTTAGGTACACTGGCCCCAGACCATTCAAGGCCTTAAAAGTCAAAGCTAACACTTTGAAGGCAATCCAGCATTCAACAGGAAGCCAGTGCAGCTCCCGCAGGATCGGTGTAATGTGGTAACTTGCCGGGACTCTCGCTAGCAGCCGGGCTGCGGCGTTCTGCACCAGCTTAAGTTTCCTGATCACCGACAAAGGAAGGCCAATGTAGAGAGTGTTACAGTAGTCAAGCCTCGAGATGACCATAGCTTGGACCACTGTGGCCAGGTCGTGCCGGGACAGAGAGGGGGCCAGCCTCCTCGCCTGACAGAGATGGAAAAATGCCACTCTGCTGACGGTGGAGATGTGAGTCTCCATCGACAGCTGAGGATCTAAGGTAACACCAAGGCTTTTTACTGACGACGGCGGACATAATGTCACACCACCCAGGGTTGAACTAGCTTTGCAAACTCTTCTTTATCCCTGAAGCTGAAAAGGCGAAAATGGCCAGACTGGCCACTCCATTAGACCAGAAATCCTAACAACTGGTAAACTGGCTTGAATTTCTGGGAGTTGTAGGCCAAAACACCTGGGGACCCACAGGTTGAAAACCACTGCATTAGAGAGTCATAGAAACATAAAGTTGGAAGAGACCTCACGGGCAATCCAGTCCGACCTATTCTGCCATGCAGGAATGTGCATTTAAAGCACCCCCGACAGATGACCACCCAGCTTTTGTTTAAAAATCTCCAAAGAAAAAGGCTCTACCAGATTTCAAGGCACAACGTATTCCTCTGTTGAACATCTCTTACCATCAGGAAGGTCTTCCTAACATTCAGGTGGAATTGCTTCCTGCAGTTTGGATCTACTGCTCCCCAGGGCACTAAAAAACAAAACTAAAACTAAAACTAAAACTAAAAAAAAAAACAATTTCCCTATCATCAATGACATCCTTCCAGATATTTAAACACGGCTATCATGCCCCCTCTTAACCTTCTGTTCTCCCAACTAACCATACCCAGCTATGGTTTGCTGATTTTTCAGGCTGTATGGCCACATTCCAGAAGCATTCTCTCCTGTTGTTTCACCCACTTCTATGGCAGGTATCCTCAGAGGTTGTGAGGTTTGTTGGAAACTACACAAAGGAGATTTATATATCTGTGGAATGTCCAGGGTGGGGAAAAGTACTCTTGTCTGTTTGAGGCAAGTGGGAATGTTGCAATTGTCCACCTTGATTAGCATTGGCTCAAACAGACGAGAGTCCATTCTCCCACCCTGGACATTCCACTGATACATAAACCCCACTTGCCTAGTTTCCAACAGACCTCTGAGGATGCCTGCCATAGATGTGGCTGAAATGGCAGGAAAGAATACTTCTGGAACATGGCCATACAGCCTGGGAAACCCACAGCAACCCAGTGATTTCAGCCATGAAAGCCTTCGACAGCACATACCCAGCTCCGTCAGCCATTCCTAATAGGGCTTGACTTTCAGACCTTTGACCATTTTGGTTAACCTTCTCTGGACGCGTTCCTTCTTGTCCAAATCCTTCTTGAACTGTGGTGCCTAGAACCGGACACAGTCTTCCAGGTGAGATCTAACCAGAGCAGAATCGAGTGGGTCTATGACTTCCTTCAATCTAGACACTATTCTCCTATTGATGGATCCTCGAAGTGCATTGGCTTTTTTAGCTGCCTCATCACACTGCTGTCTCATGTTCATCTTAGATCCATTTCAAACATACTGCTGCCAAGCCTGCTGTCACCCATTCCATACCTCTGCAATGTACATTTTTCTCTGTGAAATTTATTGTATTAGTTTTTGGTACAGCTCTCTAATTTGTTAAAGTCATTTTGAAAGGAAGGCAGACTTCGAATAGATTTGATGCCACGATCGTGAAAGCTCTGTGCCTAGTGGACAATAGGTGGTAGGTCCGATATTCAGGACTTCAGGCATGTTTTGGTCTTCTGACTAAAGTGATCTCTGGGGTTTGTAGGGGGTAAGGTGGGCCCTCAGTTACGCCGGCCCAAGACCATATAAGGCCTGAAAGATTAATACCAGCACTTTGAAGGTAATTAATTAGACAGTGTAGATGCACCCAGAGTCTAACGGGATAGTTCCCTCAAAAGGAGGGAACTAACACAGACGAATTCACATTTGATGGCAAGTCTGCTTGTCATAAACTAAGATATCACAGAATGTTTCATAATTCTGTTGATGTTTCTATTGTTGTGTGCCAGAGTCGCAGCTCAACACTCAAGCCACAGCGTCATACTGGCTTTGCTAACTGGAAGATCAATCACAGGATCACACTGAAGCCACGGGGTTTAGAAAAGAGAGAAATCTATGTTCTTGGTTGGAAAACGTGTGTAGAGATGGTAAAGTACATTTTATGTATTGATTTCATATCATCAACTACCCCAAAACCTTAGTCTTAAATCTTTAGTACAATTTTATAAGGCAGAACTTCCTAGTGTAAAAGTGAAATCTGGTTTCAGTATACTTTTGGTTAACTTGAACTCAAATAACCAGAACTCTCAAGCAACTGGCAAAACCTTGAAGAAACAATACTTTAATTAAAAATTAAAACAAAACCATTTTATAATACAGGAAAATCAGTATTTATGATACAGTAAAACTGTTACATTAAGTATGTCTTTGTCTTAATTTGCCTTTAATTACTGTATTTCAACAAATAAATATTAATTCAAAACAGGGTTTTTGATATGATACAATATGGGGTATAGTATAAGACCTATTTAAAATAGTAATTCTCAAATAAGCAGAACCTACATCTACCTGGCACCTAGCAATCCCCATCGGTGCTGGTTAATCGAGTCTACTGAAGTGAAATCCGATTATAATAATAACCCAACATTTCAGAACTTCTGTAGAATGATTATTTATATAGAAAGTTTCGTTGGACGTTTCAAGACGTATCTGTCAGCCGGCATTTATCTTGCCCCGTTGTGGTTTGGAAAAACATGTTTCCAAACCAAAACGCCATAAGCAAAAACTGCTGACATCTTAATATGTCAAAGTGGCAATTTAAATGTCTTCAGATATGTTATGGGGAAAACAAACTGCAGAGATGTGTCAGGTTCTAGAATTAGTACAACTGCAAAAACTATGGGAACTGTAAATAGGAAATTAATCTTTAAGGTCTCCGAGGGCTGATGCACGCCTCTTGTACGTACCATAGATGCTCCTGAGGTAATCGGTTTAACTTGGAACTTCAGCTATGATTTTGTCCTACTTATAGATTAATTTTCTCCACACAAACAAGGTAGAACATCCCTTGTGAGCCTTATTGTTTCCTGAGAAGGATGTGCTGGAACAAGAGCAGACAAACACATTCTCGACCTGGCAACAATGGGAGAAATCTCCCTGCTGGCTTTGGAATCCAGGCGTCAGAATCAATATTTATGACCAACATGTTCAAACTTGCAAAGCAATAAAGCCAGTTGTTAGCACTGAATAGAACTGGCACTATTTCAAAAGTGTCGATTACGATCTTTTGACCCACCGCCTTGCCGGGGCCAGGGTGAGGGGGACAGCTCTGAATTGGCTGTCCTCCTTTCTCCGGAACCGGACTCAGCGAGGGAGGAGGGGCGAGGTGGTCTCTGGGGGTTCCCCCCTAACTTGTGGGATTCCCCAGGGGGCCATTCTCTCCCCTCTATTGTTTAACATCTACATGCAGCCGCTTGCACAGCTGGTGCGGAGTTATGGGCTGGTCTGCCATCAGTACGCCGATGACACCCAGCTCATTCTGAGGATGGAGGGCAGGCCGGACTCCGTGCCGATAATTTCCAACATTGCCTCGAAGCCGTTACTGGATGGCTGCGAGCCAGTAGGTTGATGGTGAATCCGGCGAAGACGGAGATCTTGTGGCTGGGCGGCCCGGGCGGGGTGGGTGCCCGGCTTCCGACCCTGGACGGTGCGGCGCTGCATCCAGCGCCCGTCTGTGAAGAGCCTGGGTGTCCAGTTGGACTCCCAGCTGGCCATGGCGGCCCAGGTCTCCATGGCCAGCAAGGCTGCTTTTGTCCACCTCCGCCAGGCAAGGAGGCTGGCCCCCTACCTCTCCCGGAGCGACCTAGCCACGGTGATCCAAGCCACGGTCATCTCAAGGCTAGACTACTGTAACGCGCTTTACGTTGGCCTGCCTATGTCGTCGATCCGGAAGCTCAAGCTGGTGCAGAACACTGCCGCCCGGCTCCTGTCTGGGGCACCAGCAGGATGCCGTATAACACCAATTTTGCAGGATCTGCACTGGCTGCCTATTGAGCACCGGGTCGCCTTCAAAGTGCTGGTTCTTACCTTCAAGGCCATACACGGCCTGGGGCCAGCGTATCTGAGGGACCGTCTCACCCCATATTGCCCAGCGAGATCACTTCGGTCCGAAGAGGCCAACCTGTTGGTAGTACCATCTGTAAAGTCGGCACATCTAACATCGACCCGCGGAGGGCGTTCTCTATTATAGCTCCCACACTATGGAACGCCCTCCCGGCCGGCCAGAGCCCTGAGAGATCTGCTGCCATTTAGACGGGCCTGCAAAACTCATTTGTTTAGGCAGGCCTTCGCGAGTAGGCCTCGTCTATACTCTCTGGGCTGTGATATCTCCTGCTGCTCAATTGTTATATTGCATTTTGCTGTTTAATTGTTTTAACTGTTTTTAACTGTTTTTATGTTTTAACCTGTGGCGTTGTGCCACTGGCTCTGTGAGCCGCCGCGAGCCCCCGGGAGTCGGCGGCGAAGAAGCCCCAATAAATAAATAATAAATAAATAAATAACATCTACATGCAACCACTTGCCCAGCTGGTGCGCAGCTTTGGGCTTGAGTGTCATCAGTATGCTGATGACACTCAGCTCATTCTGAGGATGGAAGGTCGGCCCGACTCTGTACCCAATAATTTCCATCTGTGCCTCGAAGCCATTACTGGATGGCTGCGAGCCAGTAGGTTGAAGGTGAATCCAGCGAAGACTGAGATCCTCTGGCCGGGTCGGCCGGGCGGTGGGGAACTCCAGCTTCTAACCCTGGACGGCATGGCTTTATGCCCGTTGTCATCAGTAAAAAGCCTTGGAGTCCATTTGGGCACCCAGCTTTCCATGGAGACTCAGGTCTCCATGGTTAGCTGGGGTGCGTTTTTCCACCTCCACCAGGCTCTGAAGTTGGCCCCCTACCTGTCCCGTCACGACCTGGCCTCGGTGATCATCTAAAGATTAGACTACTGTAACTCTCTTTATAATGGCCTACCTCTGTCGGTGATCCGGAAACTTAAGCTGGTGCAGAACGCTGCAGCCCGGGTGCTTACAGGCACACCTGTGAGCCATCACATCACGTCTATTCTGCGGGAACTGCACTGGCTACCTATTGAATTCTGGATCACCTTCAAAGTCCTGGTTTTGACCTTCAAGGCCTTGTATGGTCTGGGGCCAGTGTACCTGAGGGACCGCCTTACCCCATATTGTCCCACGAGATCACTGAGATCAGAAGACCAGGATCTTCTCCTCATCCCGAGTGCCAAAGTCTATCATCTCACTTCGACGAGGAAGAGGGCATTTTCCATTATTGCCTCCACACTTTGGTACTCCTTACCGCCGGAGATCAGGTCGCTCCACGACATCCTGGCCTTCCGGAAGGCTTGTAAGACCTGGTTGTTCCGGCAGGCCTTTGCAACCTCTTAAGTCAAAAATTGTGTTTAATGCTTAATGTTTTAATGTTTTAACGTTTGAATTTTAATGTTTTGATGTTCTATTGCTGTGATCTGTTGAATTGTAAGCCACCCCGAGCCACCCTGGGAGTGGCGGCCTAGAAATTGAACAAATAAATAAATAAAAATAGATGTATATTCCATCAAACAGAATTTCTTTGTACATTGGAGTTGGTTCCATTCATAGTCATCTTGTTTTAAAATTGGTAGGCATTCATGATTGACTTCCCCATGGATGTCAATGGATCACCTATAAGGATATCTAGCTCCACTTCTAGATTATGGAGGATGGATTTCCTTCTCCTGCCCTCCATCATTTCCTTTTGTTAGTGTTTCGTTGCAGTTGCAGGGCTCCATACTATTCCGTCTGAAAGAGAGGAGACTTCTACTTGCCCCAGAATAAGGGCTTCCACTTATTTGTTGAGAAGAAAATGTATAGGATGAGTTTGAGCCCTAGAATGCTGTTTTGACCAACAAATAAAGCAAAGAAAATTAAATAAATAAAGGCAGGTTCTACAGTTGGGCAAAACCTTTATGAAGACTAAGGCCCCTTGCCCATAGCTGTATAATATCCATAATAATAATAATACTGAAGGGGACTCAGTGCGGATTACAATACACATATGACAGACAGTCCCTGTCGGAAGACATACAATTTTACACATAGACAGTACAGTGCAGTTTTCAGAAGGGCTTCTTCTTTCCTGGCTGCGTCATTCAGGGTGTGCGTCATAGGATGTGAATGCTCCATTACGACATCATTGTTGTTATGTCCTTACGTCATTGCGCCTTCACATCACAAGGGGGTGCTGTTGTGCCATCCTCATGACGGGAGCCTCTGTTTTTCCATCACTTCCGCATCTCCCTTCTCCCAACAGCCGAACTTTTCAGATGTTGTAAAGTCTGTGCAAAAATCCTTCCCCACTTTTTCTGTGGTCCCCAATTGTTGTTTATTCACAGCTGGACTGTTGAACTGCTTGGGTGGGCAGTGGACAGGGCTCAAATAGCTGGTTGTCCAAACCAGCTCGGGGTGGCTTTGAACTAGCAACCTTCTGATTGCAAGCACAGCTGTATTACCGCTGTGCTATCTCCCCGGCCCTCTCGTTCAAACATTCTGTATTTTCCATAGCTGACTAGGTGGCAAATAGTCATGCCACATTGAACTGAATTATATGGTAGTGTGGACTCAGATAATCAAGGGCAACAAGTCGAGGTGGCTCCCTTTCTCTCACTGTTGCCACCATTCTGGAAGAAACTCACTTTCTCTTAAAGATTTGTCTCTTGGGTCTTTTTCAGAGTCACCACCCTGCCACCATGAACACTGACCTCTGCACTTTGTCAAGAGGTGTTGATAGTAATAACTATCAGTTCTAACTAAGAGAGAAAGAATCGATTCTTCTTTCTTGAGATGGTTCTTGCCCTTCCTCCTTCCATGGTAAACAGTGGGGAAAGGCAGCTAGGTCAGGAGCCCTGTCCTCCCTGGCAAGGATACTGAAATCGAATACAGGAAGAAGGATGGAAGCTGAATGCAATCCATAATTCACAGTCTTTCCTATGCACATTTTAGTTTGGGCAAAGACTGAGAAGACAATTCCGAGGAGGTGTGGAATCCAGGGAGTGTCTTTGAATACGAATCCTATGCAGCGTCTATTTCTGTTATAGACCTTTCAAAACACACACTTGCACACACATCTCTGGCTGCATCTCCATTTTTCTTGGCTTGAAGGTAAAAAAGAAATGTCCAAGAGCATTAAAAAGAAAAAAGGGGGAATGAGAGAGAGAGAGAGAGAGAGAGAGAGAGAGAGAGAGAGAGAGAGAGAGAGAGAGAGGAACAGCCAGGTGGCATGTCTATTTGCCGCCTAGTCAGCTATGGAAAATACAGAATGTTTGAACGAGAGTTTCTTAAAATAACATGAATAGTGGGGCAGAGGACATGCCAAAGCAAGCAATCTTTTGAATTTAAGGAAATTCAGCTACCCCCATCCCCCAGGACAAGAAGTTGGAATGAACCTTCTACATATTACCACAGTAATTTTCTTTCTTCTTTCTCATGTAGTGAAAAGTTAAAGCAATGTCTCCTCCACAGCATGCTTCTATTTACGCTGAGAATAAAGTGAAAATGTGTCTTAAGAAATAAAACCACCGCGTGAGAGGCAGGTTCTTCACTATGCTGCATTGGCCTTGGAAGTTCAAGGTGACATTGATCCAGTATTGACACACTCACATGTGAAGAACAGTATAAGCAGATGCACAATTTTGAGTTTTGTTGACACAGCATCAACTGGAGTTGAAATAAAGATACAAAGCAAGAATCATAGAAGGAGGAGGAGGATGATGATGATTATTATTATCAAGGTGCAAAGGGGATCTGTCTCAAACCCCTGACATGCAGTCATACACAGCTA